>JANHGL010023012.1:0-13241 GCA_024611195.1 Ceyx melanurus | reverse complement strand
TTAGGGACAGCCACCTTTCTTCAGCAGAGTGGCTGCTTTTCTGTGACCACTCACACTTCTGAGTATCCTGGTGTCTCGAAATGGTTTGGGTTTTTTTTAAGGAAGATGGTGGTAGCAGCTTGGGAATGCTCTTGGAGTGGTTTTGTAACTGACAAAACTGGCTCCGTGCTTTGGCGGGAGCTGCTGCCTGGGGGATGTTCCTGAGGAGCTGGGACTGCGGGGGCAGCCGCGAGGGGACCCGGAGGTCCCGCACCAGGGCAGGGACACCGAGGAACAAGAAGCAGGAGGCAAATCAGTCAGCAAAATGAAGCAGAAACCCCTTAGGCAGACACCAGCTCAACCTCCTACACTGCCTGACACCTCTCTGAGGAGATTGGAGCTGAGAGACTGTAATCCCCAGGGAAAAGGGAAGCTAGGAGCTGGGAGAGGCGAGGGCCATGTTTGCTCTGCAGGGCGGTGCAGCCTCCCATGCCTAATAGCGCGATTTCCCACCCTGCCGGCTCTACAGATGGTGCAAAGGTTTGCAGGGTAACACTTGAGTTGAAGATAGACCCATTTGCAAACAGGAACTTGGGGAGGGGGCTGTGAGGAGAAAGAAAATCCGTAATTCATAAAAATTAGTTGAGTTAAAGCTATTTATCAGGTAAAGTGGCTAAAGTGGGTCATTAACACCTGCTGGATTACAGACTGCTTTGTTTGACTGGTGCAATGCTGTATGTGTAAGGCACTTAATTGCTACATACCTAGCTATGCCCTGCTAGCTGGGCTAGCATATGCACTGAGTTTGATAACTAGCAGCTGGCATTTTAAGAGTCTGTTCTTTCTTCATATGGAGGATGGAGAAAAATCTGGGAGTCTATGAGAAAGATCTTAATAATTTGGAAAAAAATACCTTCTTAGAGGGGTCAAAGACACACTTTTCTTCCAGGTGGTGTTTGTATGTGAACTCACTTAAAAAAGTTGTCATGCTAATTCCTGTGGATCCAGAATCTAGAATAGCAAATCTCCATTTGTATTATTTCCTCAGCTCTGTATTGATAAGATGCAAGGGTATATTGGTAGAATAATTGGTTTATTCAGAATTAAAGGCAACATTGTATTTTTAAATTCCAGTTGTGATAGTCCTGAAAAAAATAATGCCTGTTGTGCTGGATAGAAAATACCACTACCAGCTACAAGATACACAGGTAAGTGATGTCCAAATTACCTGTCCTGAGGTCATCTCTGTCACAGTACTTCTGTTGTAATTAATCAAATATGACTGGTAACATGACAAAGTGATAAGACTTTGGCCTGTGGTCAAAATTTTACATTATTTTCAATGAAACCAATGAAAAAAAAAAGATATTGTGAGCTTCTATTATTGCTCTCATAGATAACTGCATTTCATTCATGTTTTGATTTTCATCAGCAGCTCTCAAAACACTTCAAAATGGTGTCATATATTTTGGAATATGAGGCATGGATGAAGAGACACACTCAAATTCTTCCAGCAGTCCAGTAGGAACAGAAAGCAGGGTCTCCAATATTAAGGTTTTTCTATATATTTCATTTGTAAGAATGTCCTAATATGATTTAATAACAGTGTTTAAGTTCATATAAGGAAAAATATTGTGATTAGTGGTGTAGTTCATATCTTTGATACTGGATAGTGAATATTAAAGTATAGAAATTAGAGTGATGTAGCCTGCTGCTTTTTGTTCCTTCCTGAATAACACTTTTAAAAAATCTTATCTGTTGCTTCATCTCACAGGTGAAGGAGTTAAAACTTTAATATTCAAAACCCCATAATAATTAATTATGTCTCCAAATTCCATCTCTCTGTTCATACCAGTCTGGTCTGAATAGATGCTGGTTCTTTTGGCTGGGTAAGGAAATTCATATACTCCTTGTGTGCAGCACAGAAGTTAAATAATCTGTTTCCCTTCCTATTGTGTTGAAGCCCTTAAAGCTGTGTTACACAATGTTGATTGACAATCCACTTGCTGATAACACATCAACAGTAATGCTACACTTTGTTGTCAGTCTCCCTCCACAGTCCTGCTTCTTTTGTTGTTGTTTTTTGTGTTTTTTTGGGGGGAAGGGGGTGTGTTGTTGTTAGTTGTGGGGTTTGTTTTGTTTGAAACAGATGGAACGATTTCTGGGAGTGGTGTGTGTAATAGGCTGCAAGTGCTTGGTGTAAGAAAGCTTGGATTGGGCAGCAAAGCAAGAAAGAAGAACGAGTTTCTCAGTAAAGGCTGTGGCACAATGAAAATCCTCACTGCCAAACAGTAGTTACATGTTCCTAGCAGCAATCTCCACAATTTTTTGGAAGCCTCTGCCCTCTACTGGCATCCCTGAAGCTCAGCCTCAACTCACTCACTGTGGGAGTGTGTGATCCTATACCTAAAGTCCTCGCAAACAGCATTGAATTTGGCCCTATTTATAAAACAAATCCTTTAGAACGTGCTGTTTCATTAAGTGCAAGAGTGACAGTGTCTGACAGGGATCTAAATCTCAAGTGACATTTGCTACTGACTTCTGCAATGCTTTTCAGATGTCTGCCTACTTCTCACCTTGTTCAACACTCCAAGGGTTAGTCTGAAGCCTCCCCGCATCCTATTACAGACCCCATCTGTTTTCTTCCAGTGAGCCAACACAGGGAAGAAGAAACAAGATAATAAATACTACTTTTTGAACTGCTGGTGGTTTTCATTCCCCTGGGAAAAAGAAAAAAAAAAGAAAAAAAAAGTAAAAAATAGTGCTTGTTTAGCATAATGAACTATTTCAACAAAAAGTTTCAAAGTGCAATTTTAGGGCAATGTAGAACTGCAACTGTTGAATGACACAGCTACCATCACATTCCATCTGTTTTCCTTGGGTGCAGAGCACAATTTTAAACCATCTTGTGGCAATTATTAGCAGCAAATTGGTAGAAAAACTTATTTTCCCATAAAAGCAAAATTTGAAAAACTAATTAAAGTAAAATACATGAATTTCACTTTCAAGTGAAAACATTTCAGACTGAGTCCTGCAATGACATGAAGGTTCTGCAAAGCAACAGGACCACTACACAGGCTGAGGCTTTGCAGGCTAGCAGCCTCAGCCCAAACCATTGCTCAGTTCACCCACTTAAGCCTGAAATGCCAAAATCAGCTCAGTATTCATAGGCCTTTGCATTTGTAATGATGTTGCTGATATTCCACTGTACAAGTCCCTTTCATATTTATGGTTGTTCTATTAAAATCTACTTTCCCTAAACCTGTAGGAGAAAAAAAAAATACTCAGAGACCAGACCCATCCCAGCTGCCCTGGCATTCCAACAGCTGCACCTTGCCCCTGCACAGTTTTTTCTAAGTCATGGGTAAGAGCTGCCCGAGTCTGGGGTAGCTGTAGCTATAGGTACATCCAGGTATAGATGTACCATGTAATTGCATCATCTTTTCAGAGGCAGCAGCCCTTTCTAAGCATGAGGGTAGGCTGCTACACCTGAGAAAAGCAGAATGCTGAGCACAGATGGGTGAGTGTAAGACCTGCCTGGCGTGGTTTGTGCTTTATTTTTCCCCCAGGCCTCATTGATCTCAGTGAACAGTAGTATGCACCTTCCAGAGGACATGGTAGAGGAACATGCTTTACTAAAGTGGGTCTGTGCATGTGAATTTTAACATGACAGCAGTTATACAGTAAAAAAAAAATATTAAAAAAAATAGTATATTGAAAAAATTGATAAACTTCTTACTTCTGCAGTATTACATTGTGGCTGATGGTGCCATCTAAATGGTAGAATATGCTGAACAACTCAGGGTTTCTCAACACTATTTGGTGGAAATTCATCAGTTCTTGTATTTCTGTAAGAAACACTAAGCTGTCCCTGCCCCTGGCACAGGGGTGGGAGTAGGTGATCTTCAAGGATCTTTTCCCAGATGTTCTGTGATTGTGACAATCTTCACACCAGCTCTGCAGTCTCCAGTTGTGTGTTTAGTGTGGATTAATTCCTGCAGCTCCTGCAGAATACATCTCCTTGTTGCAGCACCAGTGGATCTGAGCCTGAAGAAGCCAGGCAAGGCAGATGTTTGCAGATGTCACATTGGACTTTTCCTAGACAACTACTTAACTGGAATAAGGTTTGTAGAGACAGAGCATTAAACTGGTCACATAGACCTCTTCTCTCAGACTCCCTAGGTGACATCTCTCAGCTCTGGCATCAAGCCTGACATACACCTGCCAACACCTTCACACCTCTCACACTTCAGCAATGCCATTTTCACATCTTTCCACTCATATCTGCATCTGATAAAATGTTAACAATCCAGTCAACAATCTTTCATTCACAAGTGTTTTAACACTCTTCATTGTTTCACAGACAGCATATTTCACCTCTCTTATACAGCTGTATAAATGCACATCTAGAATCCCAGATGTCCTCCATCTTCACCATTCAAGATTTACTTTTCAGGGAGCTTCTAGGACAATTCAATAAATGTCTGCAAGGCAACAAAACAAAGTAACATGAAAGCAGCTTGGAAATTAACCTGCTATGGCAGAGGGAAGCCTTCAAATCACTCAAGGTTGTAGCACAGTAAATCTTCCCTCTTCCAGAATAATCAAGTAACACCTCTGTGTTTCATTCCTTTATCAGGGCCTTGCAGTTTTTGTCTACTTTTAGCCTGTAGGAAATTCTGGTCAAATAGCATTTGTTTTCAAGATATTCCAAAAAACCTGACAGTACTGGTTCCATGGAAGTTCAGTTAAACTCTTATCCAGGTATTTTGATTACAGAAATGGAGAGAGCCTAGTACATAAAACAATATACATTTATTTAGCACAAAAATATCCATAGTCAGAAATGTGTATGCTTTTTCTAGTACTTCTTTACAGCACTTTGCTGTAGTGAAGAGCCATCACAACTCACACAAAGACCTACTAATCATGTGGCAGAATAATGATTTTATCCTTCAGCTGTAGGCCTGATAGCAGCTTATAAACTGTAAAGCAAATTAGGAGCTCCTTCTCCAGTAATCTCTACACAGTCCCATTAACTCGAGTGGAACATTCACAAGAAAAATGTTACAAGACTAGGACATTATATATGACTGCAATGTTGCTTATAATTGCAGCCAACATAATATGCAGGGGCAGGGTTATATTCTCAGATAGAAGACAACAGAGACTACTGGAAGATTCACAATAAGTTGCCAGAAACACTGATCAAGAAAAAAAAAAAACAACCATTATGTGTGTGATTACATGACAATTAAGCACAATTCCCCTTTCAGATAAAACAGGTAAGTTGACAAAGCACTCAGAATTAGGACACCTACAGACTTTAAAGCCTGTACCTTTCACTTACAGACAAATATTTGATAGTTATTGGTAAACAAATGCTGAGAGCTCAACTGACAGGACAGAAACATTACATGAAATCTGGTTCCATTAATATAACTGCAATCACTGGATGCAGAAGGCCACCCAAATTATACTGGCAGACAGATTTTTTTTCTTAGCTTCTCCTTCACTGAAGTTCCACTGCCTTCAGTGACTGACATCAAAGATGTGCTGCTGCAACTAGCTCAGTCTTCCCTCCTGTAGTTATCACCTGGATTAGGCTCCCTGAGCTGGGTCGATTCTTTCCTGCTATCCAGTCATGAAAGGTTCTGTATTGAAGTAAATGCACAAAACAGGGGGAGAAGAAGAAGGAAAAAAAATATATACTGTTATGAGGTATATTCAGTGACTCACAGCAGCTTCCAGAGCACAACATTCAAGTGCCATATAAGAAAAGATTCTCTACAACCTTCCCAGGATGCAAATGTCAGCAACACCTAACATCATTGGATGTTTTTCTTCCACAACCAGTGAGATTTTCAGTTTTCAGGCTCGACTTAAAATTTTGGGAATTAGAACTCAAGAAACAAAACAAAACAAATCAACCTAACTCTCCCATAAGGAAAAATACTTAAAATTTTAAAATGTATTTGTGAAACAACAGCAATCTCTGGAAAAAAAAAGATTTTTTTAAACAGTATTAGGACAACTAAATTCAATTAATGGGGCCCTTTTAGAGGGGAAAAAAAAAAAAAAGGAAATCTCATGTCAGACCTAATCTAGTCTGAACACTTCAGTAGGTAGTAGGTAAATGCAATTTGAGTGTCAGTTCTAAAGAAAGTTCTAAAAGACTTTTTTTAAAAAATGGGTAAGAATGTGCAATTTATGAATGGTAGATTCATCTTTGGTTTTTCTCAAAGAAACAAGACACTTGTGTCCTAATTTTTTTTCCTTTTGACAGCTCACCCTCAGCAGAATCTTCACTACTCCCCATCATGTCACAGAAAGCAGTACTTATGCTGCTAATACCTTCTCTAACCAAGAAGAATGAGAAACAGTCAGCCTTATAATCTCAACCTGCTGTGACAAACAACAGTCAAAGTTCCAGCATTTTGCAACATCATTCAGGACAAGCTTTCGTGGATGATGGAAAACAAAAAATCTTTCCTATTTTTTTTTCTAAACAACAGCAGAAATTTTGCCAGCTGAACTAACACACCACAGACCGGGCAGTAAAGATTATTTAAAAGAAAAAAAAGATAATCCAAGTTTCCATGCTTATTTGCACTTTACCTGCAAGCCAGACTAATGTCTCCTGCATCTGCTGTCTGCAATTTAATTTGTCTACAGGCTTTATGAGATTCTCTGGCTTCCAACTGCTTAAGGCTATTTTCCTTGTCAGAATAACTGATGTAGAAATGCTGTTGTTGAGACAGTCAGGCTACTTTCTCCAGTTAAGAAGCCTGTGCAATACACCCATCCTGATTTAGAAACACACACAATGAGGGGAAAAACCTCACCAAAATCCAAGACACTATTTAGAAAGAACATGCAAAGAAAGATGCAGCAGCAAGAGACAGTGAGGAATTGCTTTGTTACCACAGATACTCACTCCACAATGAATTCTAACGGTGTCCAGGAGCTGAAGTCTGCGTCAGGCATTGATTTCCTGTTTGCTGGTGTATCTAAGGTAACCCTGTGATCCAAAAAGATAAGCCACTTATTCATACAGCATGTTTCTGATGAGTGCCACCTGCTTTACTCACTGCTGCAACATACACTTGACTTTTGTACCACATGGTATAGATTTCCTTTGCATCCTCTACATGCACTAACAGCATACAGCCATCAGCTTCACTGTACACCAAAGGCTTCAAGGTACAACTCCTCACCTTCCTGGCTCACTGATGACATCCAGCCCATGAGAGCAATCACTTGGCCAACACTTCCCTCCCACAGGCAGGAATGGCAGCAGTGCACTTGTGACATGTGCTGCAGGGGGCATGAGCCCCGCGGGCTCTACCAGCCCCGACCCAGCCGCACAAGCACAGGACACACCAGCTGGGACTGGGACCATACCTAGTGACACTACCTACAGTGGTGTTAATTTTTCACAGCTCCCTCCTTGGATTGTCAACAGCATCTCAAGATATAATTACTCTCAAGAATTCCCTCAAGAAGTTCTGCATGAGAACCCTGCAAGTGCAGAATGCCCAAAAGCACAGCAATCTTGGTGTCTGTCTGTAAAGCTCTGTAGAAGGCAGTGACAATTATCCAAACACTTCTGAGGTCAAAGCCACAGCATTAATAAGTGCACATGAGGAAAACAAAACAGGAGAGAATTCAGGTTGTGTTCCAAATCTCTATACAGAACGCTTTAGTCTTAACTTTCGGGTCCTGAACTAGATATGGACAAGAAAAATACCTTTAATTTTTGTGGTAGAATTGATTAAATTTAGACATAGTAAAGACCTACTACACCACCCACTTTTTACTAGCTTTCCTTATCAAAAACAAATGTGTGAGAAGTAACAACTAAACTTTATTTTCACAGATCCTCAAAATGACTTTACTGATCAAGCACAGATATGCAGCACCTTATGAAGAACTCTCTACCAAGTCAAAACGTGTCTAATCCTTTGCTTTACTAAACAAAGCTAAGTCTAAAACTGTGGTGAACAGTATCTCATTTTCAGAGTTCTGCCTATACTGAGGAAAAAATAAAAACACACATTAATGCATGGTCATGGTTAAACTGGTCACAAATTAATTAAATTTTAATTGTAACATCCACTACTGCTTTTGAAAGGAAAGGAAAAGAACTTAATTTTTCATGTGACTTGCATATCACTGTGCTCATACATTCCAGATGCCTCCTTTCTCTGGGAAACTTGTAAGTAGTTCTGAGCAACCGTTTGTGTACTGTAAAGAGGACATCAAAAGCAGATCCCCCTGACTCTGGGTTACAGCAGTAATCAAATAAACCACCACAGACAGGCAACTATGCAGCCACTTACGGTAAAATGGCAACAGCAGCAGAACCAGATGGCAAGCCACTGCTGGCACCAGATAAACTCTGACACAGCTGATGCACTGCTCCTTTGGCCATGCCATAGCCAATCATCCCTAACAATTAAAAACAAGCAAGTTAGAACACAATCAAAACAGCTCTCAGTATTATCAGTGTGATAAACTCGGACTGATTAAGACCACTTACCACAACCAGAACAGGAACAGACTTTAAAAACATAGTAAAGAAGAAAAGAAAAAACACACACACAAAAAACAAACAAACAAAAACAACCCCCCACACAACCAGAAGCTCTTTCCATACATCCAGGAACTATCACAGAACTCAGTTTACTCAGCACAACAGAAATAAGCAGCTTAGAGAGTTAAGTACACTTAGTTAATGTACCCAAATGAATCCTGAAAGATGGGACCTACAGGGCTAACTGTACAAATATGTGTGAAGATGCTTGTAGACATTAATAAGGTAATTATGGATTCATTTTAATTATATGACTAAGGTATTTGCAGATAAGGATCCAAATCAATACAGCTCAATTCTCTCCTGAACTGTAATTCAGTTAGTCAGCATCCCAAGGCTGACAGGCCCATTGGAGAAAGCTGCAATAAATAAATAAATAAAATCCCAAACCCCTCATGGTAGAAAGTTACTAAAAAAAACCTGCAGGGAAAGCAAACTTCACTGCTGCTTTCTAGGCAGGCAGTATTTAGCAGTGTAGGAACAACAGGAATGAGAACATAGGGCACACCGGTCGGGTACAAGATCTGGACAATCAATCAGGGTGCTACATCACAGAATCAAACAATGCCAGGGGTTGGAAGGGACCTCCAGAGATCACGAGGTCCAACCCCCCTGCCAAAGCAGGATCACCCAGGGCATGTCACACAGAAACACATCCAGATGGGTTTTGAAAGTCTTTAGAGAAGGAGACTTCAACCTCCCTGGACAGCCTGTTCCAGTGTCTGTCACCCTCACTGTGAGGTGGAACCTTCTATGCTCCAGTTTATACACCTACAGACCTGAGCTGTCTCATGGTGTAGCTAACAAGCAGTCCAGGTACAGATCAAGCACATGAGAAAACAGGTGTATTTTGTCTACTGTATCCAGACACTTTTCTACCCATCTATGTAACTGCACAACCCCTCTCCAATGCTCCTGAGGAAGTATTTTGTATCAAAATTACAACAGTAATTTTGCACTGTAGAAGTGTTTTTATTATGTTCCATTATATATGCTGTATAGCATCCATTTTTACAGGAGAAATCATGGGCAGCAGTAACTAACATTTTATTGTTATGATCAAAATATCTGAACTCATCATATTCCTCTCCTGTCTTGGGTAAACCAAACACTCAAAGTCTTAAACCTTTTCACATGTCTACATTTCTCAGCCATCACTGTCAGACTGCTTCTGGAACTGTTTATATAATTTTCAGTATTCTTCAGTTTGCATTATGTGAGTCAACATTTTCACACAGGAAAAGAAAAAAAAGAGGGGAATTTTTTTTTGAAATCACACTAACAGCAAACAAGGATTATTCCTTCCATGATGGTTGGTAGTAACAAGGCTAACAAGTCTTATTTGCTAAAGTTGAGTAACAACTCTTTCCCAATTCTTCCTGATGTTAATAAGTTGCATGTGTTTGCCCAAAGCACTGCTGTGTTTTTTCAGAAAAATCCAGATTCATTGAAACCAGACAGTTCAAAAAACATGAAAGCAAATCACTTTAATTCCTGTGTTGTGGTCCCTACCTCCCAAAACCACACAAACAAAAAACACGAAAGCTTGCCACAGTTCACCTTTTTTCATTTGTATATGGTTAGTCATTAGTACACAATAAACTATTCATCTGCTTGTTCTCATCAAGTAGGCCTTTTATCTTTGAAATACACTAGATGCAGCTGTAAACATAGAAGATAAATCATTAACTAGAAAATACAGCATAATCTTCCTGGACAGATTTAGACCCAGTTTTCAGGAATATTCAGAAATTTTGTACATTTTAAAGTTTTAGCATCTATGTCTCATCAAAATGATGCTGAAGTCACACTAATAAAAGATTGGGAAATAAGAGTATTTGTCTCAAAACAAAAACCAACCACAAACTCTCCTCTCCCTGCCTGTGGGCTTTTCAGTTTTAAATTGCTCCCAGATTTCTTCCTCCCTACAGACCAACAGGGGGAGGAACAAGATGAAAAAACTCAAAATTTGTATTAAAGTGGAGGACAAAGCTGAAGCAAAGGTAGACTGGAATCAGAACATGAACAAGACAAGCACAGTTAACAGAATCAGGTGAGTCATCACCAATGGAAAAATTAGGCAATTAAGGACTCTGCCTTTCAGAACACAAATAGGAGATGTAACTGTTTAAGCAATGAACTTGCAGCTTCCTGTGTGCTTCTATTTATTATATATAATGAATATATATATATATATATGCACTTGCCTTTAAGGTTTCAACAGAAATTTTCTATTTGTGTCAGATATCAAGAAATTGAGGAGTGAAACTTACTTCACAAACATAAATGTTGAGCCCAACAGAGCTGTAGCTGCTGATGTCCCACTGCATCTTACCTGGGGTTCCAGATAAAGCAGCTTGAGCTCCTGTCAAAGTCAAGAGGCCTCCTTCTTTCAGGTGCTTTGTGGCCAGGTGGCTGGAAATAGTTGATGTCCAAATGCTCTGTTTCCACATCAGATCACAGTTTTTATACAAGGCTGATCAGAAAGAGAATAAAACTAACTGAAAGAAAGAAGATTTCAAACTCCAACTTTCTTACTGTCCCACCAAGTTCAACATCACTGTGCAACAGGACCAGGAAAACACACTTTCTACCATTTGCTGCTTCCACACTGGATGAAACATCAGTTTGTCTTCTGTACATCCCTTTTCTTTGGGCTCTACAGAATATATTCTAGGCAATGATCAGCTTTCTCACTATCAGAAAACAGAGTAATAATACAAAAATGTTTAAAACCCCACACCAAAAAATCAATTCAACTCCAATATAGTTCCATTAGTGGTTCAAAGATTTCCAAGTTCTTGAAACTCCCGTAGGGACTGCTTCTTTGTCAGGGATCTCAAAACTCATCTCGCCTTGTAGTAGCATGATCTCTCTCTTTACATAGCTTCCTTGCTGGCTACAAAAGAGCTATGCTCCATTAGTATGCACATTCCAAGACATAAAGGTATTAAAGAAAAAAATATTGCTTATCACCAGATTATTTCATAAACCAAGAAACAAGCTGTCTGACAGTGGTGTGCATCTGCATGGTACCAAGGGTATATTTCAGTGTCCCCACCTATTGGAGCACAGCCTCTGGTAAAGCAGCCTACTGGGGGGCACACACACAACTTCCACTGAAAGCAAAATCTGAAGTCTCACCCGTGTTTTATTATCAATATCTGCATGGGTAAAACAAAACCAGCAACAAACCATGTCAGAGACTTTAGTATTCAGAAGAAGGTTTCAAAGGCTCACATTTAGCTTTGGCACTGCCTCCAGCCCATCCTCCTGCTACACACAAGATTGCATCCACCTTGGCTTCACCAAGAAGTTTTCCAACCGCTGCTGTCACCTTCAATACACAAAACAAAAAGTTGCTGAAAACACTGGACTGGTAAGGTAAAAGGAATAAATATCAAGGCTGCCTTAAAGTTACTTTTATCCAGTTATGTAGCCAAGTAGCACAGCACATTAGAATTTAATCAACTGCATAAAATAAAATTTAAAATCTGTGAATTCCAAACAAAGCAATTGTGTTGAAAAGTAACTAGAGATGAAAGTCAGACCACACAGTGTGCCATGTCACAGGCTAGAGCTGATACAAGCAGGACTGAAAGATCTGACCCATACCTATATCATTAAAAAAAATATTTTGTTTGTGACTTACTTTTTTGACAGTTTTTTCTCTGGGTATGGTGATGTTTATTAAGGAAAATGAAACTCCAGGTCCGACCAAGACTACTGGAGTCACTTTTGATAACAGTGCAAGAAATGAACAACCAAAGATTAACTTCTATCTAGACCAGTTTGAGTCCAGCCCCTACGTTTCAGTTTGCATAATTTTATATATTCAGTATCTTTTTAAAATATAAGACTTAATAGTTGGTAATTAATTTGATGGCTATTAATTTTCTTTGCCACAGTGAAAAGCAAATAACCCATATCTTAAGAAAAACATCCACTTGGTTTAACAAAGGCTCAGTGCTGAATGGGGAATTAAATTTTCTCAATAAAAGAAACAGGTTAAAAAGTTAGAATTAAAAATTAATACTATCGCTTGAGAATCAAGCAAAAAGCAAAACAGGTTTTAAGCAAGCTTGGATTCTCCCTTGTCTCCCTTTGTGGAAACCAGGGCATGCTCTAGGGATCCACTGGAGCTCAGGTTTGCACACACAACACTTTTTAAAGAGTTAGGACATTAGAAAGAAGTGTTACATTTCAAAACGTCAACATGTCCCAGTTTATCTTCTTTGTGCTGACTGATGCCCACGGCCGCCCTCCTCCCCGCTCTACTACAGCGGCGGGCAACGGGCGAAGGGAGGCTGAATGACAGATCCATCAGCTCCGCAGCCCGGCACCCCGACGCGCACCCACCTGCTCGGCCTGCTCGGGGAAGGAGTCGGTCGCCGCCACCACCACGTTGGCGCTGGCGTCCTCGTTCTCCGCCAGGTCGATGCTGGCCACCCACTGCCGCGGCGAGAGGAACGGCGCGTTAGCGGCCCAGCCCCGAAACGCCAGACGCTGCCTCGAGGCTCGGGCGCTCTCCCCGCTGCCGGCTGCCCCAACAGCGCCCCGTGAGACCCGGGAGCACTCGGCACCCCGGCCCCCTCATCCACCCCCCGGCTGCCGGGAAAAATACCCCGGGGCAAGTGCTGCCGCGGGCCCCAGCCGGCCCTTCTTT
>JANHGL010023011.1:0-47186 GCA_024611195.1 Ceyx melanurus | reverse complement strand
AGTCTCCATCTCTGGAGACACTTAAGAGCCACCTGGATCTGTTCCTGGGTGACTTGGTCTAGGTGATCCTGCTCTGGTGGAGGGGTTGGACTAGATGATTTTCTAGGTCCCTTCCAACCTCTAATATCTGTGAATCTGTGAACCATGGCTGTCTGCAGCTGGTGCTGCCCGTGTTGCTCCTGCCCACTCTGCCAGGGGCTGTAGGATGGCAGGCTGTTAGGGGAGCTGCAAGGGGCACTGAGCTTTTGTTCTGTGGTTTCCTGAGGCTCCACACAGGCAGATGGATGGGACGGGGCTGGGAGGGTGAGGAGATGCCAGCCAGAGGGGCTATTCCAAAACACAGCCAAGGGTGGGCAGGGATGGGGAAAGTCCTCCCTGTCCCACATGAGGAGGAAAAGTGGAAATCATGAAACGTGTCTGGAAATGAGAAGCCCAAACTCAAACGCAACTTCCAGCCCTGTGACAGCACTGTTGGTTTGCCGTGACTCCAACCATTCCAGTTCAACCTCTTCCAAGCAGTTTGTTTTAATTTAGGTTGCTGAGTGGGGTTACATGACATGCTGGTGCAGGATGGAAAGCCACGTCTCTCTCATACACACACCCACATTAAAAAAAATGTGGCACTTAGTTCAGGAATTGCCAACTTAAGAGCTTTGATGCTTTCCTTTTGTTTTTGTTTTTGTTTTGTTTTTTTTTCCTCTTGCATTTCAGCCAGAAAAATGTATCAAGGCTGACTGACCCTGTCCCTGAGAGATTTAGGTTTGGAAAATACTGACAATTTCTGGCCAAAAAAAGCCCTTAATTGAAGAATTTCTGATTGGGGTGAGGATGGTGGGCTGCATGGGATGGAGGAGAAAGGCCTTGTCCATCCATAAGGCTCAGCTGGTACTGCTGGGCAGCACCAGGGGGCTACAGAGTGGGCAGAGGGCTGTGATGGACCCCAGGGCTCAGGGGGGACAGGCAGCCATGCCACTCTGTGCCAAGGACAGCAAGGGGAATCACACCACTCTGCGCAAGATGCCACCCTGGCATCAGTCACAGTTGTTGCAGGCTCCCTGCCTCAGTTTCCCCACTGCTGAGGTGGCTTTGGCACCGAGTCACTCAGACACTCTGCACAGCTCAACCTCCACTGGCTCAGCACTACCGCCTCCTAAGCTGCTGGTGCCACATAGATGCTTGCTGTTCTGGGAGGGGTTTTGTCCTGAGTCAGCCAGAACCACCTGGGAGCAGTACCCGCTGGCACAGCCCTGCACCTGAGCATGGAGGAGGAAGCTGGGATGTGGCAGTAATGGCAGAGCAGGGTGGCTTCCCCCCGGCTGGCAGGCAGACAAGCTCATTCCACCTTTATTCCTGGCAGGGCAAAACCCTTCATCTTCTGTGTTCTCTGGAAAGCACACAGGAGAGGAGGCCGAGCTGCCACACTCCCTTTTTTGGGCAGCTTTGACCCCTCCAGCCTCTCCAAGAGTCCTGCACAGTTGTTGTCTTTGCAGAAACTCAGCAGCCATCAAATCCTCTCCCCACAGGGACAGCCTGTCTGTGCTTCCCTCTCTCCTCTCCATCTCCTCCCAGAGCTGTGTCTTGGGGGTCTCTTACTGCCTAGCTAGAGAGAGAAGAAAAAACAATCTGGAAGCCAAACCCCAGCACCTGCAGCCATCCTGCCCAGGGTGTGCTGCAGGGAGGCTTGTCCCCATGGGTGCCCAGGGTGAAGGTGGGCAGGAGGGTCCTATGAGTGCTCCCCACTCCCCCCGACCACTGAACTGGGACAGGACAGAGACCAGTCACTACAACTCCTAGAGGCCATGGGGATCATGAGCCCTTATAAGATGTGGTGGCAAAAAAACAAATGTATTAGGAAAGAGATAAAAGTTCATCCTGCCCCACCAGAGCGTGAATCCATCCCCATGATGGCCACACTCCCCCCCATGATCTACCAGCCACCCAGGGAAACCACAGCCAAGTACCTCAGTTGCTTCCCTAACAGGCAGCACCAATCGGATTAAAATTAATCTCCATGTCCTGCTCTGGCCTTGGGAGCAGGGCCCCTATGGAGATGGGCGATGCCACCCGCTGCCAGGGTCTGCAAAGGAAACAGGGTAATTTTAAGCAAGGGGGAGGTGGCTGTTGATGTGGCAGCCCTTGGACAGTCACTTGCCTACACCCCACCAGCTCTCAGCAGCACTCATGGGCATCCCATTGCCTTCTCTAAGCTCCTGCAGGCTGGCATGGCACAAACATGCCCAAGTGCCAGTCCTGAGCATCCAGCACACTCAGCATCATGATTCCTGTAAGACTGTACCATTGTGCTTCAGTATTTGGCTCCTGGGAGATTTGGAGTGCCCGAGCTTATCTCCTGACAAGGGCAAGATGCCCCTGAGCTGGGGAAAGGTTCCCTGGATTAGGGCTCTGCATACGCAGGTTTTCGCAGAGCTCAGCAGGGATGGGAGATGAGCAGGGTGCGTGCCCAGGCACACACACCCCCATGCCCAGCCAGGGACAGATGAGCAGCGGAGCCCATCTGCATCCCCTGGAGCCTGCTCACCCTCCCCTGGTTCCGTCTGCTCTGCACAGCCCTCCCAGGGGCCCCCCAGAGCACATCCCCCCTGCCCCACAGCTGCCACCTCCCTGGCTCCAGAGAGCAGTTCCCAGGCCCAAGATGTTGAGCCTCCTGGCTCGCCAGAGCTGTGCTGGAATCCAGGGACATGGCTCGGGCAGCAGCACCCAGGCAGGTTGTGTTCTTCAGATCCTGGGGGGCTCACAGCTTACCAAGGCCCCCAGCTCAGGAGCTACACCAGCAAACCCGGCCCTGCCAGGGCTGAGCCACTGTCGCTGCTGCAGCAGGATGGGATTAGTGTGTCCATGGAAAACTGGCAGGGGAGAGGGAGGGTGCAGGCAACCCCCACTGCGAGGAGTTCAGGCCAGCAGGAATCAGGGAGGAGGATGCAAGCACAGGGGTGGCTGCCAGGTCATGCGCAGGGCTGGGGTACACGGTGCCTCTGCCTGCCAAAGGGCTCAGCCTGCCCAGCACCCACAGCCTCCCTGGCTCCCAGCCATCCACCCCGCTGAGTCAGCACCCAGGAAGGTGGCGTCGGCAGCCGGCGCTTGCCAGGCCTGCCCGGCGCGCCTAAAGCCCTGCGGTGCCAAAGCCAGCAGGGCAGGAGCTGAGGGCCCCGTCCCGGCCGGGTGAAGAGCAGGCAGGCTGGCAGGGCAGGGCTCTGGCAGCACCCACGCACCAGCCCCCTGTACCCCTACTGGGCAGCAGCGTGGGCGGCACAGGAGGTCTCAGTGGGAGCCCCTGCAGCACAGCTCTGCTGGCACCAGAGCCATGCCCAGCCCAGCCCTGGGGCAGGCAGCACAGCCCTTCACCCTCACCCCAGACTGAGGTGCCGCCACACAAAAACCCCTCCGTCAGCAGCTCCCGGCGAGCAGGCCCAGCAGCTCCAAACCTGCTCAGCCTGGCACAGCACCCAGGCAGGGCCGGCTGGCCCGGATCCACACCCCCCCGGCAGCCTGGGAAAGCAAAACGCACCCAGGGAGGGACCAGACAGTGTGAGACGAAAGCCAACAGGGCAGTTTCCCACCACCTTTTTCTCCTCCCCAAGTCCCCTTGGGCCCTGGGATGAGGTCTGGCTTTGATCCTCCTCTGCCTGGCCCTGCCCAGAGAGCAGAGACCATGCACAACTCGCTGCACAGGCTCAGACCCCAAGGGCAGGCAGCAGCAGCTGCCTGCTCCTCCCCCCTCCCCCCCCCCTCACGCAGGCTGTCCACGAGCCAATATTGATTCAAGGTGCACCTCAGCCTTGGCGCCATGGGCCAGGCTCCTGCTTTATCTCCTGCTCGGGGGAACCAGCCCAGGCCCTTGCACTGGGTCCTGAGGCTGCATTAACCCCTACCCTGGGGCCAGGGATCACTTACTGTTCAAGATAAAACAGCTCAGCCTGCTTCAGCCACCTCAGACCAGCCAGGAGAGGGCAATATCATAACCAGAGTGGCACGACCATGAGCCATGGCTCATCCTGCTCCAGCAGATCCTTCCCTGGGCTGCAGAAGTTCCTGCAGCTGCAGGCCAGCTGTAGCTGCGATCCCAGCTGGACTTTGGTCCATGGAGCCTGGAAGGAGGGGCTGCAGATGGCTCCCTCCGTCTGCCTTTGTTTGCATGGAAATGAGCAGGGAAAGCTAAACACACACAGAGGGTGGGAGTCAGAGCCTGTGCAGGGCAGATGGGCCTCGCGGGCTGCCCATCTGTAGTCCCCAGCTGCCCCAGGATCCCCTTACAGTTGGGGCACCTGTGGGGTCTGCACAGCAACACACACCACGAAGGGATGAAGAGCAGAGCTCACAGTAATCCCTCGCCCCAGCACTGAGCCCTTGCTGGGGTCTGTCGCCTCCTCCAGCACCTGGCCTGGCACCAGTGTCCTCCTGCTAAGCAGTTTTCAGGGACAGGAACACACTCAGCACTTGCTTCCCCTCCTCCATGAAGGTATAGAACCCATTCCAACAGAGCAGGACTCCTCCCTCCCTCCTAATAGCCACAACCCAGACCCTTGCTTTTACTACCTTCTTCCTGCAAACAAGCAAGAGCTGGGCTTTTGCATGCTGTTGAGAAAGAGTCAGCCCCAACCTGCCCTCTGAGCTTCACACACCAAAGTCCTGGAGCTGGAGAATCCAGCCAGAGTTGTAGGAGCCAGTAAGGATTTCATCACTCAGCCATGCTCCGGGTCTTGCAGCTCCTGAAGTGGGTCTGTCCAGCCTAGAAGGACTAAAAGAAACAGAGCAACTTTGTGCTTGCCCTCAATTAACGAGTGACCTATTTAGAAGAAAATCTGGGCTAAGTGGGATGAAGGAGATGGAGCTGGCTGCTTAGGGGTGGTATGGCACAAAACAGGCCAAGACCTGGAACTCCAGATTCCTATGGGACAGAGAAGCCAGTTCAGAGCATTTTAAGAAATGCTCTAAAAGCTTTTATACCTGGGGAAGAGAAACCCAGTCTGGAAACAACCTCACACTGCATTGTCCTTCATGAGCCCACCAGCAAGGAGCTATCCCTGGCCACCTTGCTGTGGTCTGGTGCCTCAGAGGCAGGGAGAGCAGGAGGGAGGCACAGGGTTGGTGCATGGTCTGGGGCATCCCCTTCAGCAGTGGTAAGGAGGCTCTCAGCTCCTCTCCTGCCCGAGACCATGGCGATACTCTCAGCTGGGAAGTGGGAATGGGGTTCTTCTCAAAGTGCAGGAGTGGACATTTCCTGGTGGGTGGAAGAGGCAGAGTATATGTTCACCTGATGAAATCCTGCAGGCAGTGGGAACAGTGCTTCAGCTGGATGGCAGTGTTGAAAGGGTAGGTGCTGGTCCCAGTGTGTTGAAAGGAGCAGTGCTTATCTCACAGGATGTGCAAGTCAGATGTGCATCTCTCCTTCTAGAGATGGTGCTGCCCCGAGTTGGCAGCCTGCCCTCCTGCTCTGGAGTCTGGGAAAGGCGACTGCCTGGGCCCGAGCAGGCACCATAACCTGGGGGCCTCTCTGCAGGAAGGAGACTGGGTGGCAGCTTGTATGTTTTAAGCCAAAGTACTTCCCACAGTGTGCTCAGCTTTCCATCAGCAACACCTCCCAACTCTATCTGTCAGTCAAAGCCAACTAGACGCTAAGGATTTGCCACACTTCTGATGCAAGCTGAAGCAACAAGCAGCTTACTCTTTCCTCAGCTGAAAGACAAGTGGAGTGATTTCTTGAGCTGGACTGTGGGGACTCAGGAACTAGGTGGCTAGGTTTGAGAGGTCATCCAGACTGAACTGTGTTATCCAGCAGGTATCAAAAAGGTTAGGTTTTTATTTTCAATAGTTTCTTTTGAACCCACATGCAAAGCACCACAGACATCTGCCTACAGCCCAAACAGCTGCAGCAGCAGGTTAGCCAAGCAGGCAGAGACAGGGTTGGTCAGCCCCCTCAGAGAGCAGGTGAGCACTGACCTCACTCTGCCCATGCTGCCAGATCCCCATGCCTGCTGTACAGGCTCTTGCACCAGAGTCATTAAAACACTTCAGCCATCCTCCAGCAAAATTGCTAGCCTGGCACAACAGCATCTCCAAATTCTCCTTCCAACTCAAAGTGGGGAGAAAAAATAAAACATTTATCTTGAGGGGAAAAAAAATGATATGTCAGGTCCCCTGGCAACCACCCCGTTTGGGGTACGGCTTCATGGACTGTTAAAGCCCTGGCAGCCACACACAGGGATGGTCTCAATGCTCCAGCTGCTTTGTGTTCACCTAAGATCATCCATGGGAGGTTGAGTAGAATCAAGGCTTTTCCCCAGGAGGCTGCTGGCATGCAGCTGCAGGTCCAGGGACAGCAGGACAAGCCCTGGGGAGCTAGCTCTGTGAGCACATCCCCAGCCTTCATATCTCCCTGGGCATGCTGACATGGAGGCTGGGAGCAGACAGAGCTGCTGCAGCAGTTTCAGTCCCCTCTGTGCAGCAGCTGCCCCCACACTGTTGGGATGCTCACGGCTGATCCAGAGGACCAGGGTGAGGATCTAGCCAGGGAGGAGGAGAGCAGGGTGCAGACGGGACTGAGTTCTGGGCTTGGCCTTTTGAACCCACTCCAGAGCAGACATGCAGGCCTCTAGACCAGAGCAACACCCTGAATCCAGCAGCAGCCAGCTCCAGGGAAGCTGGAGAGCTGTCAGAAAAGCCATCATGGAGCTGGTTCAGCCTTTGGTTCCCAGGATGCTGGCAGAGAGGCTGACATCAGGACTTCAGCTCCAGTTCTCAGTTACCACAGCAAGAATAAAAGCAGCCACAGATCCACACAGGAGGCTGCCCTGCCCTTCTAGAAATGGGATTTGGGCACAGGCACTTCTTTCCTGCAAAGTGATCCCTGGGGTTTGGGATTCCTTCCCCTCCCACAAAGCTCCCCTTGCAACATTGATCCTGAGTACCCCACATTCCCGCAGGACCACGGCTCAGCCACATTAATGAACATCAGCAGCTGGCAAGCTATTTAGAGGAGCAGGACTGCTCCCAGCACCACTTTCCTCTTCCATTACCTGCTAGAAGCACAGCCTGCCAGCAGTGGAGGAGACAGCCCCACTGCAGCCCAGCACGTGCCAGAACCTCAGAGATTGCCACCAACAAGCCACTGTGTCACCCCTAGGAAGAGCCAAGTGTGCAATAGACTTGTCTGTGCCCCACTTGCTCCCGTACTTTGTATTTAAACGTCTTGGAGGTTACAGGGAAGCTGCTGCAAACTAAGTCTTTGATATACATTATAGCCCAAACACACTAGTGCTTGACTGACACCTTGACTGATGTTATAGCTCTAGGACCCTCTGTATGAGGCTGGCCAGCCTCATGGAGGCCCAGCACAGGTAGCAGAGCTCCTTTGGGCAACCATACGAAACACTGAGGGAAGAAACAAACCCCCTCCTGTAGCCAGCAGCCCCCTGGACTTGGGCAAGAAGCCAGGCAGAGGGTCACTGGTGTGTGCGCCTCACGCCTGGCTGGGGCAAGGCAGGCTGCTCTTGCCTCAGGGCTCATAATGCCCTGAGCATGGGGCTGTTTACCCTTCAAAATGGGTCCCTTACTGCCACCCTGGCTGTGAAGCTCTGCCAAGCACAGCTGTGCCTTGGTTCCAGGAAGGGGGGGCAAAGAGCAGCCAGTCCCCCTGCCATCGTTGCCTTTGCTGTGTTTACCAGTCACCCAGCAACTCCACTGAACACAGCAGCACCAGCTCTGCTTTCATGACGTGCCCTGCTGCTGACCCTGGGAGAACAGCAAGACAGGGGAGAAGGTGGGAGGATAGCAAGCAGGAGGTTCCAGGCTTTCTCTCATCAGCAGATAGGAACACGAACAAGGCAGCACCCAAGGGAGGGGACAAACCAGAGTCCTCTAGGAACAAGAAGCAGGCAGATGCCTGCACAATCTTGGCACTGGTACCCAGCCTGTGCTGCTTCCTCCCTCTGCTCCCCGCCCTGTGAAGGGCAATAAACACATTTAAACACACCCTGCACTGTGTGTCCCAGGGACACCCAGGCGATCTTTGTCACCCAGGTTCAACACCTTCCCTGGTAAAGCCAGCCCGGGAAGAGCTGCCTGGCCAAAGCTGACCTCACCACAGCCACTGAAGAGATCCTGCCCATGCAGCCACCCCTGCCCACAGCTGAGGTTTTGGGAGGCACAGCACAGGAGTGGGAGCAGTGGGCTGACAAGTCTTTCACTAGCAAAGGCCGAGCATGACACAGATCGGACCCCACGAGCTGTTTGTATGTTGGGAAGCAAAAACAAGCCACTTTCAATCATTGTCAAGTCCCCAAAGCCCATGCTTTGCCTCCTGGGAACATGCTGCTAGATGCTGGAAGAGCCTGATGGTTGGTGCACAGGAGCCAGCCCCAGCTGCTGCTCCGTGCCCATCTCACATCCCACCTGCGAGCCCCTGCCAGCAGGTAGAGGGAAGGTCAAGAGGTGCAATGTAAAAAGCTGTCAGTGAGAGGGAGAAAGGTCACTGAGCAGTGACTTATGCCCATAATCAGTTTATGGGATTTGTCAAGAGCTTCAGGCTAACCAGCTGGGAACTCACCACAACTGCGTCAGCTCAGCTTCAGCCCAGCAGCACCTTCCCACGCTGGGGGTGCAAAGAAAACAGGGTTTATTGAGGCTCCTTGGTTACCCAGACACAAGCAGCACAGCAGGGCTGCTGTAGCACGAGCCATCTAATAAAAGCCATCGATTAATACTTCCCAGGCAGCCCAAGGGAAGAATGGCCACGGCTGGTTGCTCACCTTTCCTTCCCCAGAAGGGTCTCAGGAAGGAAGGCAGGTGCTTCCAGGATGTGAGTCAGCGGGAATCTCTGGCCATACCTGCTGTGCAAACAGTGCCGTGCAGCAGGAGTTACCTGAGCTCCGACTGGTACGATGGGATCACCAGCCCTGAAGGAACAGGAACACAGACTCCACTGATGCTGTTTGCAGCAGGTAACCCCAACCCTGGCACGCCTGCTGCAAACAGCCCTGGCCCAACACCAGCCACCGAGAAGGGGGAATGAACTCACCACAAGTATGAGCCCTGCCAGGGGCCACCTTCAGCACACTAGAATGAGTCTATTTGCTACCTAAGTGATTCTTCCTCAGCTCAAAGGACTTAGACCAGTTTCTAGCTTGACCTCTGCTCTCGTCTGCCCCACCTCTGCCACGTACCTGAGATGGGCTGATCCAAGCACCTGCCCTGAGTGTTTACAGGGCTCTAAAGGATAAAGCCCAGACCTGGCATTCCCCAGAGGGGCTCCGACTGCTACTGAGAAAGCTCAAAAGGCAGCCTACGTTGTACAACAGCCTGTGCACTTCTTCAAGCTCTTCTGATGATCTCAGGCTGCTGTCATTCAGAAAGAAGTTCAAAGTCCATCACCTGAAGAGTAATTCAAGGCTCACTAGCATTTTAAGGGTGGTGGAGAACAGGGAGCAGCGTAAGAAGTCACGAGCCTGCTCTTTGGGACATAAGCTCTGAAAGGGCTTCTCCACCAGCTACACTTATTGCCACTACCCTTTAAACTTGGGGACAGAAGAAACAAAGAGCAGCTGTGTTTACAAAAAGCTATCCCCATTATGAATAGGAACAAGACTCCTGGGAAGGGAAAACTGAAGAGTACAGAGTGTGCTCAGGTAGTTCCAGAAGCAGCCCAATATCAAAATACCAAGCTGTTCTCTGAAAAGGGAGCTGCATCACCTTCATGGGTTTTTATGGACAAAAACACTTGGGAACCTTAACACTCTAACCTGGTGTCAGAACATTTTCTTCCTCCCCACTTCCAGCTACCTAAACTCAGCACTAGCAACAGTCACGTCTCAGAACATCTCACATGATGCAAAAAGTTAAGTTAGCATCTTGAAAGATTTCACACCTTTAATATTGATCTTTGCAAAGCAGCTGAGCCCACCGTGTTTCTTTTAAGAAAATGGCCACGGTCCTGTTTCAACCACAACCTTCCCTTACCACACCAGCCTTCCTTCGTGACTAAGGAGAACACAGTCCTGGGCCTATTTTGAACAGCTTAGTTAATGCAGCAGAGCACGATGAACGTCCGTGTCCAAGCACGACACTCAATCTCTGTTCTCTGCACCCAGACCTGGCACTGCCCTACCCCCTTCCTGCTGAGCCCTGGGTAACAGGGATTGCATTAGAAACCCATTTCCACATTAGACGACGCCACGGCCGCAGTCCTTCCACTCAGGCCCCATTAGGAGGGTGGGCACTTCCTCTGTGTCATCCCTCACCTCATGTTTCCAGAGACATTAGTGCTGGGAGCAGACAGCTCTTCCTCCCAGCCCACTTTTCCTTTTTATCCAGAGCCTGTTGTGCTCATAAACTCATATTTCAACATCAGGCTGATATGAAATCACGATGATTTCACTGCAATTAAGGAGCAGATGGGGCTGACAGAGCTGGCTGGGCAACAAACCTTCCAAATTAGACAATGCTGTTGAGAGCAATTAAAGCCTTATACAAAAAGCCAACTTGGGATCATAGACAAATTCCACCTGGAAGGGACTGCAGAAGGTGGCACCTGGCCCAACCTCCCGCTCAGAGGGGTGCAGGTATGACTGGGGCACACTGGGCACGTACCAGTTCCTGCCTGCTGCAACCAGCACAGCTGAAACAGCCAGCTGAGAGAATGGGAACACAAATGCAGAAAAAATGACACATTAGCTGGAAAAATAACCCCTCTACAGTTAAGGAAAAAAACAATAGGATTGCACACACTGGAGTGGTTTAACACACCTCCCCAGACCACATCTGGCTTTCAGACTTGTTTTCAACAGAGCCAGGGCTTGACTTCATCACTCAGTACCCAACATCAGGCAGAGCAGCAGGCCAGGCAGTGAGAGCAATGTTACCGATAGCAGAGAACTAGAGCAGGCTGTCCTCCTTTCAGAGCCTTTTATGGGAGAAGAGAAAAAGGCTCTCAATTGCTTCTAACAAGGAATGGCTTAAATAGGTTAAAAATAATGAACCAGTATGCTGCATTGGAGCACTCCACTCCAAATTAAGCAATTCTTTAACAGGTGGCCTTAGGATGCCTCTCGGAGTTGTTATAAGGAGGTTAATAAATTGCTATGAAACCCTGTACACAGCTTAGCAAGATGACTAAGAACCTGTTGTCACAGCTTAATGTCATTACCTGAATTCTAGCACTTCCCAGGGAGCATGAGGTTGTGGTTCTTGTGATTTATGGTCTCTGTTCTAACACTTATCAAGGGCCTGGGATAGCTCGTAGAAGTTTTTCACTTTGCATCAGGACAGCAGATAAACCCTCCAACACAAAACCTTTGCAGAGCTGCAGCCGGAAGTCAAGATCCACAGTTTTTAATGGTTTCAGAGTGAAGCCTTTGTTACAAACCAACTAGACTATACAGCAAAGGAGCATCAGTGTCACAGTGTCTAAGGAAGGCTGCCATCACACTCACTGGTCAGCACTTCTGGTGCAGGCAGGTTTACTGCACAGCAGCACTACATGGCTGACAGCTCAAGCTCACACTGCTTCACAAAAGTCAACTCTGTGAATACACTGTGTCTGAGAGACTAACTGGAGTCCACACTCCTCCCTAGGACAAGGCCTGCAGTTGTAGTATCTACAACAGAGTGCTTTTTGACACACCAGTGTGTGAACTGTTCTGGCCTGCAGTGCTTGCAGCCTGATAAATCTCCTCAAAGTCAGGAGTAAAATTAACAGACAGAAGAAATAATTTCTTCTCCTGAAACCAAATGATTTCTGACTTTGGAATGGCTCCTGTCAAGGCCAGAAAAGCAGTGCCAAAGCAATTCCAAGCAGCCGCCCAGAATAGCTGCAAAGGCGGGCACTGCCTTGATGCTGCTGCCCCTCCTGCCAGCAGCCGCCGTCAGCATGTTGCCTCGACAGCCGGCCCGGGGCAAGCACCTAACCTAGTATTCTAGGTATCTCTTCTTAGAAACAGCAGTTTTCAGAAGGCACTGCTTGTAAAGCACCCGCTGAGTGACCAGAAAAACATCCTAGTCAGAAGAACGAGCTAAATTTCTTTTTCCACCTTGCAGGCAACAGAGCGAGCTCTGACTTGGCCGTTATCAACACACACCAGTATCTCTCACACTCGGCACTTTGCCTGCCTGCACTCCCAGATTATCTACACACACATTTGTGAGCACAGGGTTCTCCAGCTAAAGTTTAACATCTTCTCAGGGCAGATCCTTCTTGTGCAGCGAGTGTGCAGCAAGCACAGGAAGCAGGGCTGATGCAGGTCACCAGGCCGTGATGACAGAGCACAAGGTATTGTCACCTTGAAGGAATTTTTTACTTCAAATGGTAAAAATATGACCCATGAGCAGGAACTCTGCTGCATGTGTGAAAATTGTCTACAAAGCTCAGGTACAAACAACATTTACACAGTAGGCATCTGGCAGCATTTTCAGACATTTTTTTTAATTTATTCTGACATGCTATAAAGGAATAAATTACACTGTTAAAGAATTACCAGCAATAAAAGTATTTCTTTCTTTTCAGCTGGGCTAGAATAGGAGTGAGAAGGAAGACAGCCTGGGGCAGTAACCAATGTGAACTCTGCGTGGTGCGAGGCTGTCCCTAAGAACAAGAGTAAATCTGGTCATATCCACTTCACAAGAACTTGAAAGAAAATGCCTTGGTTTAAAACCATTCAAATACTCCAATTTTTTTTTTTTTCTCAAAACTAGCAATCAGGAGTCAGTCCAGCCGATGCATGACATGGCAGCACTCAGAGACTGCCAAGACCAGGGCTGCAAAAGATGTCATTTCTTTAAAAAAAAAAAAAAGTCCAATCTTAGTATAGAGGGCTGGTCGCAAACAACAAGTTATAAAAATGCAAGACTGCCCCTTCCCCCTCAAGGAAAAAATACAAAATTTGTTTAAAAACAAAATGAGGAAGAGTTACAATACTAAATCTAAAATGATTTAGAAAGAAATATGACTTCTTTTGCTTAACAAATGGCCTTGAAACTTGGTTTAAAAACAGGGTAATGTAGATTTCTTAAACGGAATTAAAAAGGCAAATTAAAAAAAAAAATAATTTCCTTACAGAAACAGGTTTTAGTTTTTAATGAACTTGTAAACAAAAAAAGCTCCCGCTTCAAAATAAAAACAAAATCCCAGATCATATAGATGTTTACAGTGATTACATTTATCTAAGCAACTTACATACAGGTTCAATTGTAAGATGTTAACTAAATTTCGTGACAAATATGCTGTTTTTCCTTTTATACCAAGAACATTATAGAGTTAATGCAGAGTCCTAAAGATTATCTAGTAGTCGCTAAGTTTCTCTTAAGTCTTCACTTTAGATGCTGTTATTTCTAGCACAGGTAAGCAGGCAGAGTCTTTCATATGCTTAAAAACTGGAATCTTTGGTTACTACCATGTCAGCTGGCTTGGTATGTTGCACATAGAAGCCAACAACTTTAAGAATGTTTTAAGTGTACAATTTTCAAAACCCAGGGAGGAATAACCAGAAAAGAGTGCACAATTGTGAGCATTTACAATTATCACAACTGTTGCCGAAGACTGTTCATGCCATTCTTCCAAAACAATGAGATCTCATAAGCAGTGTAGTTCAAAGTAAAAAGGTAACAAAAATTGGCATATGCACAATTTTCTCCACTTGTGTGTCAACCATTAGTTAACTTTTCCACTTGAAAAAAATGCAATAGAAAACTGGACACCATGTTTCACTATCTCAGTAATATTCACAATTACAGCTGCTACAACTCCAAGTGCAGCATCACTGACACTGCCCAGAGCCAGTTTATACTGATATTAAGTTCTTTACACCAAGTAAATGGTTGCCCACAGCCACTGGCAAGTGTACGTATGAACTAAAATTTTTAGGATTTGGGGAGTGACAAGTCCTGCTCCGATCTGCTCTGCTCTGTCCCATCCTCGCCACGCTCAGAAACCTGCAAGATAAACACAAGGGCAACTTACTGACACGGGATGAAATGAGCAACAGCCTTCACAGTAGCATCAAACATCAGTTATGGTCATTCAGAAGGGAAGATGCTGCTCTGTCTCAGAAGGGCAGAATTCCTGGTCTCCATTTCCAAAGCTAAACACCCTTTAGCTCGAGTGTGCACCTACTGCTGCACTGAAAACAGGCTTATGCACCAGCTGGATGCCACATTCCTCATAGTGGAATCCAGATCAACAGTTTGAAAACAAGATGTGTTACTGCCACTAGGAAGCAGGATGTAATTTCATAGGATTGTTTTCTACTTGTCTGCAATGTCTCATGTGTGTAACTCTGAATGTCAAACTGTCATCTGATTGCAGTGGTGCTCTTCAGAGGCTCAGTACAGTAGTGTCACACGGGCAGAAGGACGAGCAGCAGGAATAACTTACCTTACAGTAACTGGTGGTCACTACATGCTCACATGTACAACTCTTGGGCAATCAGAACAGAAGCAAGAACCTTTGACAGTGACCAGGAGCCAGCATACCTACTGTCCTTGGAAGGACAAATGAAACAACTTGTGTCACAGGGGAGGTGGGACCTCAAAAACAACTCTTTTAAAGTTCAGAACTCAAAGGAACAAGTTCAAGACGTGGAAAAGGGAGAGTAAGGGAATCAGAGAACCAGTTACTGCAAGCTAAGCCAATCTTCTCTTCCTGTGGCTGCCTACATACTCATCCCTGGTGACTCAGGTAGCAGCACTGTGCATTTGAGAGGTAACAGAGTCTCAAGCAAAGACTACTTTGCCAAGGCAGTTTCCTCTCTGGATGCCCTCCAGGCAGTGGGGGGTGTTCTGGTGATGGCTGAATTCACTCCAGCAACGGCCCAAGCTTTTGCAACAGAACTCTCTTCACAGTGAAGTACAGAGCTGACCTCAGCTATAGCTTGTGCTGTCATCCAGAGAGAAGCAAGTACAAACAAGTCTTAAACACAGCCTGACATTCGATCAAAAATGTATCTGGACAGCACCCAAAAGACAGCTTTAATGCTTCCAGAACAGGCTACAGGTAATTTAGAAGAGATTAAATTGTTTTGTCCAAAGCCAGTCTTAAGACACTGAAGGACAATTCTCTTTATCCAGCACTAGCAATTCTTAACAAAAAAAAAAAAAATAAAAAATTCCCTTATCAGAATTAAGGCAGTTGTTCCCACTTGAGTGCAACTTCTCCCAGAAACCTCAGTGATTCCTTAGTCCCACTAGCATCAGGTTGTCCATAGCCCTTACTTGATGCATACAACCAAAACTTACACTCTTTTTCCATTCAGTATGTTCAGCAGTGAACAATGACTCATCATTTGAGCCACTTTCTCCATCAAAGCAGCCAAAACTAAGTCAACAAGGAGTACACTCCCAGTGTGGAAAGACACAGATCAGCTCATTGCTTTAGAAGCCTGGATGTTTCAAATGAAATTGGGTTCCTGAACCTGAGGACAAAGGACATGCTGCTTTTGATAGAGTATCTCAAATCCACGGTATTGTGGGTGAGAGAATGCACAGCTCTACAGAGAGCAATTGGAAACTGGATTCAACACACAACATCCCTTGCAAGTCCTATCAAGACTAGACAGAAGTGCTCCTGAAGGCAGCCTGAGCACAGCTGTCAAAGGAGATGTTGAAGCATTCACATAGCAAACAAGACTTTGCCAATATGAAGAACATGCTGAAGAGTTCATGCTGGCATCTAACAGATCTTCACTATATACAAGGCCAGCTCAAATCTGCACATTCATCACTCCTTGTCCCTCTGGGTGTTACCCAAAACTTTGATATGACTCTGATTTGACTCTCTATGCTACATGAGGGATCCTCAAATTGCTTTATTACCATCATGGCTGCAGATCTGATCAACGTAGGAAAAGTAGCTGTCATGTCATGCTGTAAGAAACTCCTCTAATTGAGAGGTGATCAAACTCTATAAAGTAGCTGCAGAGCCAAGCAGTGAAAAGTATTTGACAACTGGCTACATCTCAAGTAATGAACTAACATTCTGTTCCGAGAAGTACTGTCATGACCACAAGCACCCAGTGCACACCAATGTTACAGAACTGCACACTGAGGGGAATTACAAACACCACTCCCAAAAGGAACCCAGAGACTTTATCCTGGAGACTGGCTGCTTGAGTCAGTTTTATGACTGCAGGAAGCTGATTGTAAGCATTGTTACAGATCACACCTGAACAAGTGCTGCACTGCCAAGGGATTGAGAGCTAAACTTCCCAGAGTCAGCAGAGCAGCTCTGTCTGTTGAAAGAGTTCACCTCTCCCAAGTTCAAAACCAGCTGATCTTGCTGTTACAAAAGACACTGAACAGTGTTCCAGGGAGGGACAGAGGAGAAAAAAAAAAAAAAGAGAATAAAGGCCACTGACAGAACAGGCTACCCTGGAACTGAACAGAATATTCAGCCTGAATAGAGGACTCAGTGAGATGGTTTAATATGGATCCAAGTTAAGGCAGCCAGGAATATCCATAGATGTTCAAAAATCTGAAGTCTTGCATCTCTGCACCTTGATTGAAAGAATTTAGCTTTGACCACCCTCCCCAGATGCACATCTTCAACACTACTTGCACTTCACACAGTATACTGTAAATTTTTAACCACTAAATGCACCTGAAAATTGGCATTTCCAGTACTCTCGTTATACTGGATATGGTTACCAGAGGGGTATCACTTGATACCATGAAGCCTTTCAAGCCACTTTCAGCATAAGCTTTGCTACAGTAATTACATGAGAATTTAACTTTGGAAAAAAATAACCAGGTATTTCATTCATCTTCAGTGGGACAGCAACACATAAGCCATAGAGGCCCCTGCTTGAGCTTGGTTGATTTCACAAAAATCTTCATTAGCAGGCAATATTCCCCCAAAAAGGCAAACAGGCTTTTAGAAATCTGAAATGTTTACTTTGATGAAGAGACTAAGCTAACTATTTTAGGAAGCTAGGAAAGCCTTCTGATATATGACAAGTACTACTTTAATGCTTTGCTGACATTACAGCTTGCTCAGTCCAAAGGTCACAAGCTTCCTCTTTGTGATGGGAGTGGAGATGGGGGAGTCATTCCCCCAGAAGGCTGTTACTCCGTGAAAGAGATAGTGAAATTCTGCTAGAAAACCATCAACTTCCCCATAGCTTTAGCAATGGGCCTTGTTTTGAAAGGACAGTGTGATGAGGAATGTCCATCAAGGAACAGAAATGATCCGTAAGCTTCACCTGCAAGACAGCTTCCCTGCAGCTGCTTGTCAGTCAGCTGCAGCTTGCACTTGGTCACTAATCATCACAAGAAGGTGGAGGCAGATAATCATTATAATGACCTTTTCCTTCACTTATGGCATAGCACTTGGTCAGAAACTGCCTGGGCCAGGAGTGTGGCACATTAAACCTCACAATACTTCAACAAAACACTATTTCAAGTGCTTATAACTTGATTTTCAGGGCAGCATCCATTTACAGATCACCACCACCACCTTTAAGACCTTTCTCTAAGCATGAGCTGCTGTGAAGAATGCACATTTTTTCTCTGATTATTTCCTCCTGCTGTAACAGGCAGCCTCTCCACACCCTGACATCAGGTTGGGTTCAGCAGTGGTAAGACTGCAGGTATTTTAAAAGTTAACTCTTGGTAAGACTAGCAGGTATTTTACTTCATTTTTCTGGATAGCTGTTTTCACTAAAGCCACCCGGTCATATCTGAATGCTGCCACAATACATAAAAAACAATGTTTTGATGAATTTATTGTAAACACTTCTGCATTTCTTTGACTTTCAGGTTTGGTATCTTAGCCAAACATGTGATTTTATGTATATAAAAATTATAGTCAACACCAGAAAGTAGTGAAGAATAGCAAGCACTAGTACAATACACCTCAGTACGTAAGTTAAAATCTAGCTTCTCTATTCTCATACAAACAACCTCATTAGCTTTAATTTTATCCACAGCTCATCTTGAGGAACTAGTTTCATTACAGGGTTGGCTGCAATAGTCACTAACTGTAGCAGTTGCATTCTAGTGGCTTACTAAACTAACACTGGCAGATTTCCATCACGAAAAGCTAAAACTTCTAGAGTGTGTTTAAAAATCTTTTGTGTCTTTTCAGAACCCAGTGTTCAGTTTTTACACAATTGCAACTTGAACATTTCACAACATTTCCCTTTGAAACCATAACCAAGAAACATTAAAACCAGTGAAGAAACCTGAAGCCCCACCCCAGAGCACCCAGATACTTCAGAAAATTGTGACTTGGCAGTCCACAGCAGTTCAGGGTTACTCCTTGATTTAGGCAAGACATTTTGAGTTCATTGGTCCTTTAACTCTGGACCAAATGTCTCCATGTAAACCCACTGGAGGAAGCCAAATCATTCACAATTTTCTGTTCCCAATGTTTGAGGCATACAGAACAGAAGCAAATCCACAGCACTTTACCAGCTGCAACAGAGTAGAACCCAAAGTCTCTAGATCCTTGCCTAGTTAATGAGAAATATCCCTTAAGAAGTGTTAGGTCTAGGATTTTGGATTGTGTTATATATGTGTATATATATATAAATATATATATAGGTATATATAAATAAAAATAAAAATGTCACATTCCCAACACCAGGTCAGTTTCTTGTTTTTGGAAAGTGGTTAATGCGGGAGCAAAAGATGCAGTGGTTAAAAATGACCCAACATCCCCAGAAGAAATGATATGAAGAACAAGGACATTTTGGTATAAAGTTAGTAGTCAAATTCTCCAAGGACGTCTCTTTGGTTTTTTTTTTTCTTTTTAAATTGACAGCCAAATATATTTTTTAAACCACCTCCTTGATCTAACACTTAAATTGCCGACATTGTCCAAATTAGTGTAATTTTTTTTCCTGTAACGTCACTTGGTTCTTGGCTACTAACCTTTCATGTTACTCTTGGATTTGTCAGTTTGCTTGCCTGTGGGGGTTTGGGCCTGCTGCCCCTGCCCACTGGAAGAGGCTGCCTGCTGTGCTGCTTTTTGCTTTAACATCGTCCAGTCAAATGTGTAGTCATATTGGTGGTTCAAGGTCCTGGAAGAGAGTGAAATACTTTACTGTAACACATCCCAGCTTCCTCATTGCTAATACCAAAAAGCCTTTGCTGAAACCCCAGAACTAGAGGTTAACTCGTTTTGTAAGCTGCTTTGGAGATTATGAATGGTTTATAAATGCTAAGTATTACTAACTTAAAGGGATTCTTCAAGCAAGCTCAAATACTATCAAGACGTGTTTTCTTCACTGCTTATGCAAAAGTCTGCACTTGTAGAAGCAGCATTTCCTCACAACCCAGCTCACCCATTTGTCTGCACTGAGATTCTCAGCTTTTTCTTTTTAGTTTATATCTAGTTCTAAGGACAGACTGCAGTATTATCAAGTAAAAATTGCTTTGGATTCCAGCAACTTGGAGGAAGACTCTTGATGGATCAGTACCAGCTCCTCTCTTGACAGCTGCTGTTCACTCCAGGAGGTTGAGTTTGTTCTGGTTTTCTAACAACCTCAATGCATCAGCACTATTCTCCTTCATTGCAATCCATCTCCTGGGAACCACTGTTAATCCCACCACCCATCTCTAAACATAATAAGCTTCAAACACTTCTACTGAGGGGTCAATTTCTTAAGCTATTTGCAACAGAACTCAAAGCACAGTGTCAACACTAGCATTAGTGATCAGACCACGCAACACAAATAAGAGAGTATTTTCCTTCATGTTTAACATTGAACAGTATTTTTCAGGTCCTTTAAACAGCTTTTCCAACTCTGAAAGTCCCAGAACTCCCTACACCACACACACGGCACAACTTTCTGCTGTAAGTCCCATGGAGCAGTTACCAACTGGTAAAGCACTTAGAAATTTCTGTACTTTTCCACTTTGAGACTGACCTGAAGAGAATACGAAATAATTGCCTCAGATACATGTAATCTGGAGCTTCTTCAAAGCGCAGGCCACGACAGTAGTTCAGATACATGGCAAATTCTGCAGGGAATCCCTGTAAATCAACAATGTTAATCAAGCCATGGCTTGCAGCAAAAAGCTTCTAACAACCCTGTAAGAAGGCAAAAAGCTGTATTTCTGTCTGTAATGGTAAAGAAAAACTGGGTGAAGATTTGTAAGTGTAAATTCCACTTTGCCTCTAGCTATTCATTTATTCTGTATTTCAGAAAGTGATCAGCAAGGTTCCAGGCACATGTTCCTTCCCCAGCAGTGTTACCCAATGTATGTTTTGCAATCATGAGTTCTCTGTTACAAAAGCCTTCATCATAGAATATATTTAAAGCACTTCATCCTAATTACACCTAGTTCTTATTAACCAGGTCTCTCAAATAAGTAGTAATTTTCTCTTGAAGATCCCACTCATGTCTCCTTCATAATCTACTTGAGTGTACTAGAGGCAAGGTCAGTTATCTATTAAGTGTGAAGACAAGCCATAAAAATCTTTTTCAAAGATTTCCTGCTTTATGTACACATTCAATGTTCTATTAAAACCTACATATAAGTAGGCAATAGCATACAGTCTGGTGCTGTGCTACAAGAAAGCAAGCAGTATCACAGTTCAGGTTTGGAAGTTGCTGTCAGCCTGTAACAGTATAGAAATGTGCAATTGTCAGTGCTGCTGTTTGATGTGCAAACACCACCACGTGTTCTCAAGGAGCTGTTTTAATGAGCAGGTCCCTGCACAGTTCAAGAGAAATCTTAAGATGCAAAGCACAGCGCTGGAAAAAAATCCTGTGACGTGGTTTTAAACATCCCTAGACATCCAGTTCCACTACAGCCCCTGTCGAGATACAGGGGACAAGGTAAACAATCTCAATTAAGAGGCAGAAACAAGTCTCTATGGGTTTTATTTAGCCAAGGTGGTGCATCAGAACTTCCACTGCAGAAGTGGAAGATATTATCAAGCCTCACCCAAGAGGGCTGGAGAGCTTGCACAGCCAACAGTCACCAAGAGCTGCAATGATGGTGGCATGAACTATGCCAAGAAACAGCAGCAAATGCTTGCCCTGTTACACACATTCAAATCTTGCTGGGTGGCCCAACACAAGGCACCCGTGACTGCCAGAGGAGTGTTATTCAGCAGCAAATACTGTGTGAGATTAATATACTGGCTCTAGTTTAAAAAACCAAACAAACAAAACCCAACCAAAAAAACAATAAAAACACAGCAGCAAGAAAAGAACTTCCATTTCACAGTATGACATCATCTGGAAACGCTTACCTTACACAAAACCTCAACAGGAGTGGACATTTTCTTTTCACTAATCTTTTCATACTTTTGCTTCTTTGTTGCAGCCTGTGGAACATGTAGGTCACAATATAAGAGATATTGTGCAACACTGGATTAACAAGGACAGTACCAAAAAAATGACAAAAATCCTTTGGTCAACCATAAGTATTTTATGTGAAATCTCCAAGTCCCACACACTTATTGCAAAGAGAATGAAGGTCAATCTGGTATTAAGATTTGGACACAGTTTAATACCATTTGTCGCAGTCTAATGCTCCCATCACATGGCAAAGCTCGTGTAGTTCTAGCTGCTGCTTTTGTCCATTAAGCAGACCAGACTTGCATTTACATTTGCCAAAGATCTATTAATTCCCACTCAGTACCCTATTGAAGGATGCCTGCCTGTTTCAGTAAGCAGCCATTACATTCATTTGCAGCTGAAGTGTTCTAGTGTTTCACAAGCTGCTGCCTTTTGAGAAAACTTGCAGCTGCAACACCATTTGAGTTACACAACCCTCACAGAGGAAGAAAAACAAAACATGAAAACAAATCACTGAAGTCTATACCACAGAAATAAGAAGTATCTGCCATGCTTGTACTTGGCTACCATACACAAAAATACTTGAAACAAGTCTGTCACAGCCAATAATTCCTCACTCAAGCCATAAACTGGGCTGAAGAGATCACTAAAGATGAACTTGCTAGGCAAGAGATTAATCCCATGCTCTCTACACACATTTAAAAAGCCACTAACACCAAGAAAGGCCTTAGCCTACACCGATTTGCAAAGATGATGTAAGCTATTGTTTAGCATAAATTTTAAGACAATCAAACAATACACATTTTGCCTGCTGCATGAGAAGCAGAAAGACCCTTTCTTCTCCATTCTATAAATATCACACCCTGGGAAAAGCTGCTTTGTGTAGCTAAGCTAAACATTATATACAACCACCTATCCAGAGCAGCAGGCAGAAGCACGATACCTAAACATGACCATAAATAAATAAATAAATAAATAAATAAGGAGGGTGGGGAAAAAGCCCCCAGAAGTCAACATAACCTACCTTTAATCCTTGCCAAGGCAGACTGGTTCTGTTGAAGTACATCAATACATAACCTAGAGACTCCATGTCATCCCGACGACTGGAGAAAGAGGAAGATAAGGAATTACAAAAGTTAGCATTTCATACATTGTTCCAAACAGTGCAAGCATTCAAATTTTATTTATTTTTTAATAAAAAGAATAATTAAGGAATAAAACCTAAGCTTTGGTGCAAAGGATGGTCTCTAATACAGCTAAGACATCTAGGTGTTCAGGATTCCACTGGCAGACATGTAACAAGTCTTCACAAACTGGAACAGATCCTATTAATTTTTCAAGCAAGGAATAGTCAGTAGGTATTGTGTGTGCTAAGTTTCCATCTGCAATTACATTAAAATAATTTGGGAAACAAAAATTTTGAAAAATAAAACATGACACATTGTCTGTCTGGATAAACTAAAAATTTACCTGGAGGAACCATGGAAAGCTTTGACGGAGGGACATGTGACATTAGCCTTAACTTCATTAAGGTAATTTTCCCCTGAACTATGCCTCAGTTTGGGACCAATACCAAACCTCTAGCCCCAAAAGAGCATAACTCAATTCTTCTGTCAAAGAACTCTGATTTGTCTCGATGATTTCTAGAAGACAAGCAATATACAGGAACCATCAAGCCCTGTGTTAAGCTGACTGGTGCCTCTGCTTTCTGCCTACAGAAGTGTTTCAAGGCAGCTAGAGAACTCCAAAGTTACTCATCCACAGACTTCACTGAGAATTTGCATGTAAACTCTCATCTAAGGGCTTCAAATGTCTTGTGGACTGCATATGCTCCAGGTCCCCACTGCAGCCACATGAACACCAATACTTTGCTACTCAGCTTTCACCATTACTAAGCCTAGTTGAATTCAATGAAGTGGAAAAAACACTCCATGATTTTTTTCCTCTTGGCGAAGTTGCCTTTTCCCATCTGTAGCAGAATCAGATTTTTCCTCTGACTGACCCTCTGCAGCTGACAGATACTCAACAGGAGACAGAAAAAACTTAATCTTCTCCTCCCAGCTGCCTTATGAAGAGAACCTGACAGGTACTGCTGCTGTTCTGCCACCCAAGGAGATTTGCAAGAAAAGCATTTAAATGGGGACAGGAAAGACTATGCATGTACTACCCCCAGAGCAAAAGGCTGACAGCAGTATCACAAACAGGGTTATAAATATGAGTGAGGATAAACAGTTCCTTTTAAGTGAGAACAGTCTAAGAACCTGGAAAGCTCCATCTTGAAGAAAAGATCTTGGTATGAAAGAAGTTGTAGGGGATGCTTTATGTTATAGCCAGCCCAATATAACTGCTACTCATCACCAGAATGGCCAGTCTGTCACCCCCCTCAACTTGTCTTCCAGCTCTGACCCTTTGGGGAAACAGTTCAAGGAGCTATCCCAGTAGAAAATCAACTTGGCTCCTTAAACCATTTCACCACAAGGCCAAAAAAGCATTAGCTGCACCCAGGGGTTGGGAAAAAGAAGATTGTTTCACTCCTCCTGAGAGCAGCTAGCTGCTGAGGTCATCTCAGCTGGAACATGAAACCACAGCCAGAGACAGGGGGGTGAAAAGTGATACTAAGACCACAAACTCTATCCTGCAAAACCCACTAATTCTATTAGAATTGCAGATTTTAATCATCAACAGGATTCAGTGAAACAGTATGGGGACAGAACATTAAATAAAGCAATAAAGGGATTAACAGTTTCCCTCCTCCATCCAGTTGTTTTAATGCTTAATTTAATGATTTTGTAGTAGGAAACATTTAGTTCTCTAAATGTGTAACAGATATATTACATTTAAGTGTATACTGATAAAAGTGATTTTCAGGGTTTGGAAAATAAGACAATCCTCTCCATTACTAGAACAAGGAAAGGATAACACTGCAAGCAGCTCCAAGATTAACTGTCATTACATATAAGAAAATATGGTCTGTTAAAGTACAGCACTAGCAGTTGAAATATTCTACCATAAACTCAGGACTGGCTTCTCTTGATTACAGGATTATTTGTTTGCCTCACTGTTTGCTTGATCTACAGTCCAATAGCTTTTAGCATGCACCAAGCTGTAATTCTAATTATTAGAACTGCCAATGCCAGGAAAGATGATACAAGAGCTAATTTCAAAAGCAGTAGTCCTCTGCAGTTCCCTCCCTTCACTGTAAGGTGCTAGCACAGCTACTGCCTTACAAGAGCATCTTGGATTCTATGAAATGTGCTACAGAATTGATGCCTGTCATCTACCCTAATTAACCCACGTGTCAAGTAGGCTTAAATAATAACAGTTGGATAATAAATAACCTTAAGGAAATTAAACAGGAAAAAATAAGTATTTTAAAGCACCAAATATTTGTAAGTTACATGTTTTGTTGAGCACTAGTAATTCTGTCATTGCCATCTTGATTAAATTGAAGGTCAGAGGCCCAGACATTCATGGAAGTTTTAAACATGGCTAAGCAACTTCAGCATCATGTGGTAAAGCTACATTATTAGACTGATACATTACAATACCTAAACATATAGGTAAGGAAGAGGCATCACTTCGTAACTCCTGAGTACCAAACAATACTCCAAACAATCTAAAAGTACTATTGCCACTGGACCACTGCTAGGATACTGTAGTAACAATATGCTTTTGATCCAGATGATAAAAATTGTTTGCTGATTAAGCAAAGCTCAAGCACATATATATATGTATATATATATACACATATACACACACACACAGAGAGCCATAACTGTGGTTTATAGACTAGAAACCCAAACATGGTGAGTAAAGTAGAAGATCTTTAAGCCTTGCTTGACAGCAAAAGTATAAACAGTAGTTTAAGAACTTAAAGGTGGGTTGAAAAAAAAAAAGCTGTAGAACACCCTTTTTATCTATAGAACCACATCTCAGTCTAGTCAGCAGTGGCATCAGCAGGTACCAACACTATCAGGAAAGTGCACCATTATATTTGTGAAGGTCCTGACAAATACACAAAAGTATAGATTATACTTAAAAAAAAACAAACCCCAAAACACAAAATAAATTAAAAAAATAAAACAAAACCACAAAACTGCATGTAGAACATCACCCTGATGCCTGCAAGAACTTAATGACTCTCTCTTCAAGACACAAATTAAGTGCTTGGGTTTTTTTCCCCTACCCTGGCATTGGCAGCCAGAAAGAAAAGCACTTGCAAAAGGCTATATCCACTTATTCTTATAAAGTTAGTTTGGACACTCCAGAAGGTTACATATGAGATCATCTTGCAGTCTTCAAAAGCAGAGCAGTAATCCCCTTGAACTCACCTCTGCTCAATGCCAAGATGTGCATTGATACTGGCATATCGAGCTGTGCCAGTGAGATTTTTGTCTTCTCTGTATGGTATGTGTTGCCTTGTCCTGTTGTCCCGGTACTTTTTGGCCAAACCAAAGTCAATAAGGAATAACTTAAAAGAAAAATAAAAATAGATTATATTTCTATACAATGCAAGAAATCCACAACCTCTTTCACTAGGCTTGAGCTAGGCTTCCAAGACACCCACACAATGTACCAGCCTACAGTTAAGAGGCAGCAGTCACAACTAGCTGTAACTAGCCAGTGCAACACAGTGAGTTAGTTCAATTCTGTTCTCAACCCAGTGAAACACATTAGGTTGTGCTACTCAGCATCTGGAGCTTAGTTCTACAGCTATTTTACATGACTATTGTAGTTTGTATCACATTAGCTCAGTAGCTACAGTGTGCAATTTAGGGAGGAAACTAGTATGTGCAAAAGCTCACGTTCACAAAGATCCACTCACACACAGACACAGAGTTAATGGCAGCTCAGCAGCTTAATGCAAGCGATGCCCATCCTGCACTCAAAGAACACTGGCCATTCTGCAGAGGCCAAAACCTTCACCAGCAAACAAGACATCTTGCTTTCAATCATATGCTCATTTTAGGGCTCCCAGAACAGTCACAGCAGCATGACAGGCTGAGAGGATATTAATACAGCCAGGAAGCCAGAGCCTAGAGCACGGAATCCAATTGAGGTTTCTAATAACTAAGCTCACCCGATGATTTGATACTTAGCAAGAACTGAGTGCGTGCTAATTAGCATGCTAACAGCCAGCCTAGCTGCAAAGGTTAATAAGGGTTGCACCTTCTTGGGACAAGATTTCAGACTAGGTGAAGAAAGCTGAGGCAGAAGTACAGAAGCAGCAGAGGCAGAAGAACAGAAGCAGCATTTCAAATTCTAGCAAACAGCCTCTGAGCTACAAATCATCAGGCTGAACCTCTGATTCTGACAGTGGATTCATGCTACAAGATCAGGGACTACAATCCCTAAAAAAATAACTTTGGTGAGGGCAGGAGATGATGGAAAGATGACAAGGTTCAAGAAATTCCATGTAAAAATCTAAGCAGTACCACCTTAAAGGTAATTCCAGAAAAGAAGATGCAGCTTTAGGCAGAAGCAAGTACTGCAGATCAATATGCAGCTATGGCTGCACTCAAGGCTGAAACAAGGGGGTCACTGTGCATACTGCAAGTGCTTGCAAACTACACTGACACTCATCAGGGAAGTATCAAAGACACTGAAAGACTGAACGTTTGTTTCTGAACTGTACAGTAGTTTTGGAATTCTGGTTGAAGATGATTTTCTAACAAAGGTAAGCTAGATGGGGAAAATAAGCTAAAAACCTCTGAAACTACTGATGCCTGAGCAGAAAACCTCAAGCTGACGTCTTGCTGGGAGTTTTGTATATCCACAACACACAGCAGTTTCTATTTGCTCTTCTAAAGAAAGTCACCCTGGAAGCCCAGAATGCTTTCAGCAAGAGAACATAAAAACAAGTTTATAAAGCAACTACATTGCACAGTTCAGGGACGTAGAGATCTTGCCTTTGTTGCACCTGCCACAGCTACCGCTAGAGGTAGTCGGTCCATAGTGAGCATTCCAGCTACCAGGAAATTAGCGATTTGATACTAAACTCCTAAAGCAGAGTATAAAAGCTGTGTGATTACAATACTGCAAATGCAGCTTTCCTAGAAGCAAAATCTGAGCTCAAATGCAATCCCTGATTTTCTGATAAGAGCCTTCTGATCTGATGACAGCCTCTGTTCACTACAGTTACTTTTATAGGGCCTTTACCCATTAGTTTAAACAAAATGCTATGCCTTGAGAAGGAGGAAAAAACCAAACACTATACATATTAGAGTATTTTCACCACACATTTAATTACAAACACTTTAAACAATTCAGTCTTTACATTATTTCTGTAATCCTGGGGATCCTACCATTAATGGTATAAAAGGACAAAGTCACAGTTCATGAATCAAAATAGTTAACAAGGGAGTGTGCCTGTGACACACATAGCTGGCATCTAGCCCTGTTCAGCACAGACAAGCTAAGACTACTCTCTTCAAAAGAGTTCTAGAAGTAAATGATGCTCTGCCTCTTACAAAGCTACTACAAGCTCTCAATATTAGGCCTGAACAAGATAATTCTGCCTTCTCTCAAGAGGTGTGAGTAGAGCCACGCAACCAGAAACAAAAACAAAAGGAAATCAATTCAGTAACACAGACCTTGTTTAGACTAGACAAGTAACTGAGTATTACTTTACAACACTGATTTCTCTAGAGGAGTTTACTCTGTTCCCTAGCTTAGGAACATTTTGCATTTCCTATTCTAAATGGGTGGAAGACAAAGAAGTAAATCCATCTTGCAAAGAGTTAAGATGGAAGATGCAAGCTGATTTGGATGAGCACAGAATGTACTGATGCCAGCCAGCAGGAACACAGATGCATTCCCACAGATAACCTCATACCACCTCAATTCTGTTTGTTGCATGATCAGCAGGAAACTGGAGAAGTAGGGCAAAATTTTTGCCAAGAGCAACTAGAGAAGTAGATCAAAGTCTCTGCCTCAACTGATAAGAAAGTTTCAGAGGCAGACAGCAGAAGCCTGTCAGCTTGCATACAGCAGCTAGCTGCCCAGGATTTAATATGTGAAGACTATCATTGTGGAAAGCTACAGACTGATTCTATGGCCAACTCCTGAGCTATGATTCATATTCAGCAATTTCCAGCTGTCCTGCTACGAACTGACGTATGTCTTTGTTTCTCTCCAATTAATCTTCTCAAGAGTCAGGAGTACTACATTTAACTCTACAAGATAAGCTCAGGCTTCTCTAAGACACAGCTTGTTGGGAGTCATTTTGTTTTATAAGCACAACGGATCAAAAGATGAGAGTCCTCATTACACATCTGGAAAAATTTTGTGGAAACTGCAAAGGAAGGAGTCTGGCTGAAGCGATACCAACTTTTCTATGTGCATTCAGAGACACTGCAGGAGCCCTACAGGGAGGCAAGCAGACAGCCCTATGCAGGTCCTGCTATTTCACTAGGGTGGCATGTCTATCCTTCCAACACATTCAATAGGTTGCCTTTGAGTTTAAGGACAAGAACAAAACCTGCTTCTGCATCCAAAATAAAGCACGTACATTTAGCCCTTTTTAATATCAAGTTTAGAAATAATTCCACAATTTAAACAAGCGCCACAGGGAAACATCTTAGTAATGTTACATGTTTGCCAAGTATGTCTGAATAATGCCAACATAAGAGGTGCTTTTGCAAGGTCTACATTCTCCAGAAAAAAACCCGAAACCAAAACAAAACAACAAAACAAAAATAAAGCACATGAATTTGGGGTCGAGGTTGGAATAGGAGACAGTTCAGACCTGGTTTAATCCTGAGAAAGATGGGTCCTGAGAAGTACTAACAGTCATGCTTCTTTTCCTCTTCCCCACTGGAGATTCTAAACACTGAACAAACAATAGAGGGTGGCAGTGCATCAAACAGTATTGCTTACATTGCAACAACGGCTGGCGCAGACAGGCAACACCGAGGCGTTCGAGAAAGAACAGGGTAGCCAAATGCCATCCTTCTTCCACTTAGCACTGGAGTTTTCAAAAAACTAGGTTCTTTTTTTTATTTTTTTTAAATTATTTTTTTTTCAAGGAGAAAATTTTAAAGATGCAACAAAGTAAATTTAAACTGTGAGCCGCTCCAAAATGGCACTGCCTTGACCAGGGATAGCAATGGTGACATTTGGCTCTAGTAAAAAAGGAAATTAAGTTTTGCTTACAAAAGCATCCTTTGGTTCCACAAACTGCCCTTCCCCCAAAAGACATTTAGAAAAAGTAAATCTTCAGTAAGGAAGAGGTAGAAGGCATTTAGTCACCTTAAAGTTTACTTTCATAAGCATGCAGGGCTTATTTCTAGCAGAGCTTAAAATTCATCTTTTAAGGTGGGAGCAAAATTTCTCCCAATCACCGAATTAAAATTTGAAAAAAAAATTTACTTTTTTTGTTTAACTGGAAGGAAGCTACTGGAACAAGATTACCATGCTATTCTAGTCTTTGTGGCTAATTGTCTGTAAACTGTGTTTAGTCATCTCTAAAAAACCCAAAACTATACTTAGGTAGAAGAGAAGAAAAAGTAAGTACTGTTTGGTGTGGCAAGTGTTCCCTAGATAAAGCACTTGCCTCCAAACTGAAGCAACCCTTTCCTCATTTTGCTCATGTAAACCTATCAAATTGCACTTCTGTCAAAACTACCTCCCTGATCTCCAAAACCCTTTCAGCAGTAAGGAAGCCCATGGCTGGGCTGTATCATTGCATGGCACCCTAACTAGTTCACTAACGGGAAAAAACAAACAAACAATGTTTTACAGGCAATTTTGGTTTTCATTTCAACTGATTCAGATCTAATGTGTTCTTCCACTAAAGTAATAAGCACAGCAGCAATTTCTAGGCCATTAATCCACATCAAGATGAAACAGAGTGCAGCAATGCCAACCTAGCATGACTGTGCAAAAGTGTAGAAAAATGTCTCAAAAAGAACAATAGGAAATCAGAAACTAGAAAAAAAAATAAATTACAAGTTTAAGTTGTACTCTAAGTCATGCCAGAAAATTAAGGAGCCTAACTGCTCAACACAGCAGAGAAAAATAGAGTTCTACAGAGTGAAAAGTATGAAACTTGGGAACAAGCAAAGTTTAACAACAACAGGATTACATAGACTGCCTTTCAGCTGGACTTAACAAGCTTTTCCAACAATGGCTGTATCTAAACATTCAGTGCACTGCACCTCTTCAGACAAGAGCTGTTATCTCATGTTAATCAAGCTTTCCCCTTCTAATGCTCATGGCCCTGAAGTTGGCATTCATACAGGCAAACAAAGGTAAACATTTTAATGCTAGTAGTCCCTAAAGAGAGGAGACATTCTTGGATGGCATATAGAGAAGATCAGTGGGAATCTTGCTTCCAATAAACAGCTCATCACATACATTTGTCCTGAAGTTAATTTCTATTAAGTAGCATGCTTAATGCATTGCCAATGCTGCCTGTCTGCCCGAGCTCGACATACAAATTGCAAGATTAAGTTTATTTCTCAAGAGAACTAAAACAAAAAAAAAATTCTTCTATATAATGTTTTCAACAGGAAACATGCACCACTGGCTACAGTTACCCACCCAAACAAGTGCAACAACCTCAGCCCCTCCCACTCCCCCCCTCCCCAGGAAATGGAGAGCAGTTTGTTATACAACATATTTCATGTACTCTACAACTTCACACTTTTCCATCAACATTTTTGCATACTTTCATCTCTTTATAAAGGTCTACATGTTGGCTATTAGGTGTATCCACAAAGCTGATGGATGAAGAGTTCTTCACCGGTCTGTCAATGCAAGATTTAATGCCCTTATGACTGGTAAGTCAGAAGCTCCCATGTTGGCACAAATTCTTTTCATTCCATGAAGTCAGGCCCAAGCCAAACAGATTTGACTTTGCCATTGAGGGAAAAAATGCTATTATAACAGTCACTTTGATAATGAGACTCCATAATTGAGAAAAGTAGCTAAATTATCCAGAGTGAGTTTATAATCTTGTTGCAAGCCTAGAAATCATCTGGCAATCAAGTGCACCTCACAGGGTGGGTCAGCGACCCAGAGGTGTAGGCCACTGCATTTAGAAGCAGACACTGTGAAATCAAAGTTCTCCCAAAGAATCACAGTTTAGCATCCAAAACATGAGTTTTAGCAATGAGTTTTAAACAGGTTGCACAGCTTGAATCAAGTTACATATCTATTCCCTCTGGATCTTGTAAACAAAGAGCATTAGACTAACCTTATTACAGTGACGCCCAATACCCATTAGGAAGTTATCTGGTTTAATGTCTCTGTGTATAAAATTCTTTGTGTGCACATATTCAATTCTACTGATCATCTGTAAAAAAAAAAATAAAAAATCAGCAATGACAAAACAGGAAATATTACAACAAGAGCAATACAGTTCACCAATAAAAGTATGAACTTTTAGTGTTACCTTTGTCGGCAACTTAAGTTAAAGTTATTTGCTTAATGAAAACCAAGTGGGACTTTTTTTTTTTTAATCTGGTCAAATACATTTATCTTTCTTATATGTTAAGATTCCATAATCTTGGACAGGAAATGGCAGATTAAATACCTGAAAATATTTCCCAGACATTCACGTTCCAGTTCTAACTATAGCATCCCATTAAAGAGCAATTTCTTTACTTCAAACAAAGCTTTCCTATACCTACCATAAGAAAATGTTAAAGATCATTCCCACCCCCCATCTCAGTTATTCATTCACCTGGTTATTCATTCATTACCAGACATCCCTCTTCCAGGTAACAGTTTTCACAGAACAAGTAATAACATGATTGTGGCCCACACTGTACTATCCAGGCTACTGTGATCCAAGAAGGACAGTCAACAGTGATGACAGAGAAACTCTGGGAACTCCATATCATCATATAAGGTCACACCACTTCCTGTGCATGAGATCACAGCACATGCATTTCTGTGTACAGCTTCCCAGCTACTGAACCTCTTCATGCTGTCTTTGGCAAGGTGAACTGTTACAACATCATACCCTTGACAGCTGTTCTGCTGGACTATGCCCTAAAAACCAGCTCTGTGCACGGGTATCACACATGCTGTCTGTTTCCCAGATGACAACTAATTAGTGTTTATCGTCCAAAGGAATACTGCACAAAGCCCATGGAAATTCCCTGGAGATGCTGTAACACCCAGAGTCCAGTGAACTGAGCCAGCCAATGGCCCTCTAAAGCAAGCACACCACTCGCTTAAGGCAGCTGAGAACATAGACAGCTGACCCTGGCTCCATACAAATGCTGTGAGCTTCCTTGGCCAACAGCCTGGAATTCTACAAGCATCTGGCCAAGTGACAGCCTGGTACTAACATCAGTTACGTAATATTAGATGAAATTTAAACTACCATTGAAAATTTAACTTGAGAAACCCTTGCTGCTTTTCAAGTACCTCAAGACAGCACAATCAAGCTATTTATTAAATAGCAAGAAATCTGGCAGGCCAAATGCTGTCATCTCATTACCAAGTTGAAAAAATATCAATTGCCAGAAAAAGACTTAATAGTCCTGAGTTTTAGAGACCTTGATTAACTTTGAGGTGGAGTGGCATCCCCACTAACAACTTTAAGAACTATATTTAAGCACCAGAACAACGAAAGCAGTATTTATTAGCTCATGGTCTTGTACCAGTCACCAGGTTGAGTGTGCAGTGACTTTCAGTAAGAACAGACCCATAGAGTCACATGTTGCCCACCTGTCACCCCAGCTGGCCAACACACAACAGGTTTCCATTGAATCTGATCAACCAGAATTGGAGATTGCTTCAGGCCTTCTAACACCACCTCCATGGCTGATACTGGGAGTTAATCCATGTGTATTAGCCTTGGTACTTAAGTTGCATTTGTTAGATCTGCATCATCAAGGAACTGGTATCTGCACTGCCCTCCCACTATAGTTTGTTTTATATGCACAGTACACAAAAGCCACCATTACTCCCTTCCTATACAGGTGAAGTGTTCACTTAGCTCTATACAACACTGCAGAACACAATTTTTAATCCACTTAAGAATCACTTTGCACAAAATACTGGAGGGTATGTAGTTCCTCACAACCAGACTGGTACGTACCTGGTCTGCTAACATAAGTACTGTTTTCATTGTAAACCTGCGAGAACAGAAGTTGAATAGGTCTTCAAGGCTGGGACCAAGAAGATCCATAACTAGAACATTGTAGTCCTTTTCTTGACCATACCACCTGCAACAAAGAAAAGTATTCAGCATTAGCAGGAATCCTAATGCAGCCCCGGATACCATTAGCCCTCTTGGCTGCAAGGGCATGTTGTTGACTAATGTTCAATCCTGAAAGCTAAATAAAGACTAAAGCTGCTAGTGTCTCATTTTTCCTGGAAATAAAGTCTGAGGACAGAACAGAATACACAAGTTGGCAAGTGTGCACACATTTAATTTTCCCTGAAGAGGAAACACTATTACACTTTAGCAGCAGCAGAAATACCAGACAAAAATCAAACTGCAATCGAAGCAGAAGCCATTACACATCCATATACTGAGGCATGGGTACAAAGTCATCTGCAGGGCACCTTCACACAGGAAACAATCATGGGGGTGTATCTGACTTCACAGAAAACATCTTTAAATGGCTTAGGTTTTGTTTTCAGTTATGACTTCTCTGCAACAGACCAAAGCAGCTCATATAGATACTATCTCTTCAATCATTCACCCACATTTAACTAATAGCAGTTAAGTTCTACTGTTATATTAAGTAGAAGATAAAGGCTCTTAACCTGGTTTTCAATATCATAAAAGGAAATACACTTAAGTGCCATAAAAGCAAAAATACAGAAGTAGCAAAATATCAATTGCAGTCAGACTGTAAGATAGACCCTTAAGCATCTGACCTATCAATTCAGGGCAAAAATTTAAATGTGGTTAAAGCAGAAGGCTTTTCATGCATTTTTTTCATTAATTCATGTCTGGAATTTCCATCCTAATCTTGATGTTATCTGCATCAGGGGGATAATATTTTACCACCTGAGCTACCTGAGAAGACCTGGGATCACATCCTTCACTTCTGCAAATCTCAGCTGTGAATTTCCATACTTTAAATAGGCATGTAAAGAACCTGAATATTATTCTCTATAGTCCTTCTGAAAATTATGGATACCTACAGTTAAGTAAGGTGTGTGGTAAAAAACCATTATGAAGCCTGTGTGCCAAGAACTAGGACATCACTGTAAAGATTCAACACCTCATTGATCAGAAGACTGCACTTTGCCTTTGCCAGGCACAGAGTCCTGATGACAAGGACTTGGTACCAGAAGTGAGCAGATAAGGCACTGACCAGCTCTCTTCTGGAGAAGTCTTGAATTATCCTACAACAGCAGTTCAGACAAGATACAACAAGAATATGCCCCGTGATAGGAACATGCAGATAAAAATAATAGTCAAAATTCAGCTCAAAGACAGTAGAGGCTGGGGCTTAAAGATCTCTACAGACATTTTATTTCCACTTTAGGCAATGAATCTAGGAGACTAATGCACAGTTGTCTGGAAAATAGTTACCACTGATAAAGCCAAAACATTCGTTGGTACTCAACAGGATTCCAAGCTCAGCCAGGGCAGTAAAACGTTTACAAAATCACAGAGGAAAGATTATGTGTTTGGATTTGTTTCAGGAACTACTGGCCTGAACCTTCCCACTGTTGAGATTCCAATAGAAAACATGCATTTCATAATGCACTGTTATAGTAGATAAATATATATAGATATATAATATATAGATAAAAGCTCTGCATGAGCTCTGGATCATACCCATTGTTCCACAGGTCAGTCTAGGACCTTTTTTCATTCCTTAAATCAGAGGGGATGTGAAACCCATGTATTTTGAAAGTAGAGGATAAAAAAAAAGTTGTCAAAAAGTTTTCCAGTATGTCGATGATCATACCAATACTGTAAGTTCCACAGCAGTTTTTCTGCCTCAGAAAGCAAAACATTTTTAGAAAAATTCATTGAATGTACTATGATGTACAAAACCCCCCAAACTGACAAGTGACTCAACTAGAAAAGCTCGTTGATGGTATTATTTGATACAGTCTGTGATTTATGAAAAGGTTACTGCTCTCACTGCAACCTGGCACCAAGCCACAAAACATACACATTTTGAAAAGACCTGCCCAGCTAGGCCCTTTTAAGGAGTGATCAGAAGGTAGTTTCAACTGAAAGAGCAACCAAGAGGAGTATTTAAAAAATGCAACAGAAATGGAGAGTCAAAACAAGATGCTGTTGAGAAAGCTTTAATCAACTACAAAGCACCTTCAGTTTAAGATTTACTGACAACGCTCATAAATGTACTTCTTGGTTCCTATCAATGTGATCTATGTAAATAGCCAAGTAGTTTTGATGAGGTTCTATCAAGAACTCCATAGGTCACACATTAAAATTAAACATTATGGACATCTAGAGAAATTAAAACCAAACCAAATCATCTGCCTAGTTATTCTGTCATATGAAATTTAAGTTCCTTGTGAAAAAAGTCTAAAGAATAATGAGCTGAATTGAAGCATTCTAAGGAGTAAATTAAAATCTAGACAAATGTTATTTTCTTCAAGAAAAAAGTCCATCTCTGATGCCAAGTGTAACTGGTAAAGTAATTGTTTGGCCCAATAGATTGCAACAGAAGGGAAAGGGATCAAAGATCAATCTTTAACAGTGCTATGAAAATTTAGTTACAGCACCATAGAAAAAGCGAAGCTGATGAAAAGGAAGCCTACCCAGGGAGCAACATTTTGAAAAGCATTTGGTCCCTCTCTGCTTAGCAAGTGCAGTACTCCAGGTTGATTGCATGAACCTCCATTTGGCCTATGCACAAGAAAATCTTCCTATCATGACCACTTTGCAGTGGTGAAAAGCAGAATCAACTCTGCCTCTTAACATTTCTTTTTCATGTTTGCCTACCTGCCTCTAGTTTCTCACAGAAGACTATCGGATATATTAGTTTCTCTACTGACAACTGAAACTTCTGCTTGGGTATTGAAGTAACTTGTGCTTTATTTACTCTGCTAACACTCCAAGTAAGTTTTCATTTCCCTTGGAAGATATCCAGGGAAAATGGGATTAAGTAGTAAAACTAAATTATGTCCATTCAAATTCTAGTAGCTGCTACTACTGGCAGTCCTGAGTAAAAACGTTGGAAGTCTTGGCTCTTCTTAGGAAACCTTGTATATTATGATATACACGAGCTTGGCAAGTATTCCTTACTCCCATCCTTGCATAAGCAATGTTAAGATGGCACATAAGCACACAGAGGAGCACAGATTTGGACCTCTTCGGCAATGCAAGTTTTAATACTACTGGCTAAGTTGCAGAACAATATGGCAAGAAACTGAGCACAATTCTAAAAAAATTAAAATAAGCTACTGTCTCAAAAATATTCAGAAGTTCTAATACTGCAACAACAATGAAACTTGGAACGAGCTACTGATATGCAGGAATGATCCATACAAAGCCCTGGGCAACCATAAGATCTGGCATCTCAGAATACAAGTGTCCCAACATGTCTGTTATGAGCTCCATGGGCTTTTTTTCCAAGCATACTTGGAAGTATTCTCTCTCTTGTGCTAAATTTGAGGAAGAAACAGCAGCAATGCATTTTAAGAAGGAAGAGTTGTGGAGTAAAGTACAAAGTGGGAGAAAGAGATTTAACCAGTTGACAGTTGACGTAGGGTGGTTAATGACTCTGCCTATGGTGACATAAAACTATTATTTCAAACTTAAGCTACATCAGTAGACTAAAAATTAATTTATATAATTAATCCCCACAGTCCCATTAGAACATACTTTTTCAATAAATTATTTTGTTTCACAGGTCCATTTATACCTATTTATACCAAAACCCCATGCAAATTAGGATTTTTCAGCATTTCTGAAAAACTGCAGTAGATGAAGCCTATATAAAACATCAACAGGCCAAAGAGCAAAGACTTATCCTTGAACAGCACACACTAAACCTGATAGAGTGGTGAAGAACCCTAGTCCATATTCAAGCTGCAAGGTGTGGCCAAGCTCACAATCACACAAAAATGCTTTGTCACTCTCCCTTGTCTCATCTGTTTAAAGCTACAGATCGCCTTACCCCAGACCAGTTAGAACATAGCAAATCTTTATTAACCTTTCCATCAAACCATGGTTAAAGATTGAACAGTGACCTTAATTCGACTTCAATGGCTTGTCTAGTTGGAAAGACCAAGACTCACCACGTCAACAAGTTTCCAAATCATGTGGCTCAGCAGCCTGATACTGCCCCAGTGCACCCACAGAGTTGGAATATTATAACATCTTGAATTTCAGTATTTGTAGCTCTCTGCTGACCACCTAAAGTCACATGACACAGTGGATTGATGCTGGATCACACCACAAGTGAATGTTTACTTCAACTCCTGGGGGGTGGCTTTTAGAATTCCCTGGATTAACTTTGAGACAAGCAAGTGAAACACTGCTGCACATCCAGTACTTTGTATGAAATACAGTAGCCAGGTCTGCCCATACTTTAAATCCTTTTCCAAGCATAAAAGCCTTTTTTGATACATCTTTCAAAAATTCCGTTTCAGCAACTGTGTGTTTTGTAAATAACATCAGAAATGATTGAGGAAACACTTCTTAATAGCTTGTTTGGGTTGTTTTTTAACTGGGAAAAAATTTCACTCAATATTCTCTTCACATCTAGTGAATCTTCTTTTGTAAGGGTCAGATTGAGGTAGGTCAGCGAGCAGAGGTGAATGAAGGGCTAACAGAATTCAGACACAGGCTGTGAAATGACAGACCCAGTATGACCACTGAACCACTGAAGAGTTTTAGTAAATAACCAGACTTTCATCCATTACATGGGCACTTGAAATTACATCAAAGTAACCAGCACAATTAACAAAGCTTTGTGAGCTGGTCATGTGATGAATAAAAGGATTCAGAAGATTCACATTAAAAAACAAAACAACAAAACAACTCAGACCAGGATGAACTAAAATATTTAATAACTGTACAGCTGTTAACAACTGGTAAAGAGACCCAAACCCCCTGCATTCTGAAGCCATGAAGACAGTGAAGGCATGGCCACCATTAGTGTAACAGCACATCATTTTGTCTGCAGCTTATTATACACTGTATACAACTCAGAGAAAACCTGAACATCAGCTCAGTGTCATGAGAAAGAGCTCTGACTACCAGAGCAACTATAACAAGGCAATTTTGTTCCAGCTTCATAAAAGCTCTCCTCAATCAACACCTGCTTTACCAGGTAAACCAATCCACCATTAAAGGCTTCTGTCAATTTGATCACCCACTATTCCAGTGGAGGCTACAGAACCTGGAATTACAAACAGAACTGCAGGAGGTCATGCTTCTGAGAGACCAAAAAAAAAAATAATCTCCTGATGCCTCACTGCAAGGAAATACAATGCTTCTGTGACAAGACTCAAGCAGTTAAGCCTTTAGACTTCCAGAAGCCTTTATAGTCACAGAAAAAAAGAGGACAGATTTGGACTTCTTTGATACTACAAACTTTTGACACTTCCATAATTCATCATATGTAACATGTGATTACTTTGTGTAGTCCTATGCAATTAGTTTCCCAGTACTTGAGCTTTCAAGCACCAAGTGGAAGAGCTCACATGACAAAAATGGAGAGTGTCAGAAGAACTAAGGTGGCAAAAAAAGCTATTAAAATCAAGTGCACAGTGAATAAGCAAGCTGGAAAGAACTCAGTACTAGAATTCCCTGAGATCACCTTATTAGTAAGTTTGACAAGTTAGCAGGCACATTAAGGGTGAACATGCACATCTGGAAGGCCTCGTGATCACAAAGGATTCAGACATCCAACCGAAAACGAAATGACACTGAGCTGATGAACACTCTGGAAGTGTATTCCACTTCTGCAGACACTAAGTCATTTATAGAAAAGTCTCTGAACTAGGCATTAGTCAGATGATGAGACTAAAGAGACAACACAGACCTCCCTATAATCATATAGCTCTAGCATAAGGCATTGCTGAAAAGCAGTAAGCAATCCTAAGCAGTAAAGTACAGGCACTCTCCACAGGAACTGTGAAACAACTGTTATCAATGCTTAAGGCACTGACATTCAAACCCTGGCACCAGCATTCAAGAGAGGAAACCCAAATCAGAACAGGGACAGAAAAAAAGACTTTATGAAGAAGGTGGTAACCTCTGTAATCCTGTATTAGGTAGCTACAGAGTTATGAAGCTATTCTCTATAGATACCTGAGGACTGTAATAAAGGAGGTTATTAACACAGAGACCAAACCCAAAAAATGAGGGAAGAAACAAACAGGAGTTGCCTGCTTGTACAAGCATTCATCTTCAGGCCCAGAAGCTTGCTCTCTGTCTGACAACAGACCCATGAGCACTGCTGTGTTAGCCTAGAAAGCTTTCCCCCTGCACCTGACTGATTCACACACAGAATAGCACATTGTCCTAAACAGGTGCTGGATTTGGCCTGAAGTGGTCCCTTCTGGTCCCACGTTCTAGACTTCCCAGGACAGAGATCTGACAAATAATGGTGTTTCAAACAAATTGTCAAGTATATTCTGCCTGTAAAAATACACTAATTTGAGTCTTCACATATACTGAAGCAAAATAAGAAATGTAACCTATCATCCTAAGATTCATGTCTAAATTAGCACATTTTATATTTCTAGTTTATGCCCCCTAAAGCTGGAAGAGCACTTAACTGATAGCCAGGTAGGAGTAATAGAAATGAACTTATCACAATACGGCATGACTGAAATACTGAAGTGGAATATTTAGCAGATGTCATTTAACATTAGTTGCCATGGTGATTATGAATTAGGCCACCCCAGTACTAAATAAAGAAACAGCAATGAACACCCTACACTATAAAGTTAGCAGGGCTCTATAAATAACATTCTGTATCATTTTTGTACAGTTGAGAGAAGTATCAATACATGAAATGTGCCAGTGCATCTCCTAAGCAAGAAGGTAATTTTATCTGCCCAGTGTTATGTTGCATGTGTAATTCTGTGCAGTTCAGTTGCTGGTTTGCTGGCTGTTAATAAGGCACAGAACTGGTAGGAAGTGAGGCTAACCCAAGTGCAATGTCTTGCACAGAAGGCAGCAGGTTCAGCTCTGTTGAGAAGCTATTAATCTGCAGTAGGCACTGGAAACACTGCTGAGGAAAAGAATGCCTAAGCAGCACCTCTGCTGATCACCTGTTCAGAGCAGAGTGACACTGAGCTGGAAGCATGCATTTTGCAGCAGCTGCTCTACAAAGGCTGAGGTAAAGCAAGGATTTAAAAAAAAAAAAAAAGTTTCATTTGCTTTCAAACTGTGGTCTCTCTTGAATGCTTCTAAGGAATCCACAAAGACCAATTAAGACAGAAGTTTAGACAGATATAAAACATGAAATAGATTTTGTCTAAAGACATTCCTTTTCTTAGAAAAAAAAAAAAGAAATCAAAAGGTATTAAAAGAGTGCTTTCAATTTTACTTTGAGCTACCAAAACAAAAAGGCTTCCTCACATCTACTGGAGTGGTTCTGCCCTTCAGTACACAGCCTTAAATAATAACAGAAGCTTAATTAACAGGAGGGAGGCTCTATTACTAGAGCCTTCCTCCTCATTAGTTGCAGACCTAGATGAAAGTATCAGTCTTAACAATGAAAAGGCAACAGAAAACTTTTCAGACTAACTGCTAGTTTTAGAGTTTGGGCTTTTTGTAGGTTTATAATCTTTTTTTGTGGGGGGAAACATGGGGGGGGGGGTTGAGGTGCTGTTTGTTTGTGGGTTTTTTTTCTGATGGTCTTTTTGTTTCTGGTTTCTTTTGTTTGTTGTTGGGGTTTTTTTTCCCTTTAATGCTGTAGAATGTTATTGAGAAACCATTTAAACTGAAGGTTTTTGAAAGGTGTATTTACAGCTTTTTAAGCCCTGTAGAAGAAAATTTGAAATGCTCAAGGAAAATTCTGTTGTTAGAACAACCCAAAGATGATTACCAAACTTGACCACATTTTTCCATTACATGTATTACTTAGTAAAGAGGAATATGGGCAGAGTCTGTTATTAACAGATTGTACAACATGGCAGCAAGCAACGAGGAGAACAAAAATGGTAGATGCTTCTTTTTCATGTTTTGTTTGTTATTTTGGTGCTTTTGTTCATTTTATTTTAAACAAACTTACTTTACAATACATTTCACTACTTACAAGACTGTAGTGACACGTGGGTGGCAATTCTGAATTTTGGAAGAATTTACTACACTGAAAAGTTGAGAAATGTAAGCATTTATTACTTCATTTTTCAAGGTGTTACAAAGAAAATAAAATTGCTATGTCAGTATTTTTTGGTTATTAAACTTATAAATAACTTAACTATTACCCTGATTAGCCTCACATGCTGTACAGTATCTCTCCTGGCTTGCCCACACAAGAATACATTCACTGTGTTTTATTCACCAGGCTCTTTTCCTGCTTTTAAGAACATTTCTTCCTGTTCATCACCAACAGGCACAGCTGGTTCCAGCATGGCTGTTTTCCATTTGAAACTGATAACAAAAACAAGTTATCCCATGATATCGTGACAAGAAAAATACAAAAACTTTTCTTTCCTGTCTGCAAGAGTACCTAAAGGCAATCTTTGTGAAAGACAGAAACAATAGTTGATCAACACCATAAATGGCAAAAATCAAGAGTAGCTGTCACAGATAATTCAAACCATTGCTTTTGTCAGAAATGCTTTAACAGAGTTACACTATGAACAAAACAACATGCAAAATCACCACACACTCAGCTGCATTCTTCCAAGCCAGGACCAAGAATTCAGGAATAAAGGCAGATAGTCCAAACTAATAGGATCAGTGCCCAGTTAACAAGATTACAGCTAAAAATGCTTTGCCACTGAAAAAAGAGAGGGAAAAAGAAAAAGACAGCTGATGGCCGAGAACAATGAGAATAAGCCCTGCAGAATACTGTGGACTTTGCATTGTGTCCTAAAGGCAGATCAGATTGTTAGAATGTTAAGCTTGGTTCAAGAGCCTTTTGTGAAAAACGAAGGTAATAATTAACCAAAATTTGTACATCAAGAACAAACCACAGCTTAAAATCTGTAGAGCTTTTACATAAGGGTTTGGGGTTTTTTGCTATTTCGTGTAAACAACAAAGGCCCCATGTTCATTCTGCAAGAGAAGTGAAGTATTACAGTTGATGCCATTGAAGCAACATTAAAAAACTTTTAACTCAAAACGGAGGGTTTTGCTCATTAGCTTTCTTGCAATCAGCCAGAAAGGGCATCACATCGATCTTGAAGGCTATTAACAAAAGTTATTAGGTTCTACATCATATAAGTGATTCTCCAGATACATACACTCATCATTTCTAAGTTTGTAATCACAACTAAATGCAGAATTCCATTTTAAGAACATTGGCCCAAAATGAATGGTCAATCAATACCTCACCTATTATTTCAGCTTTGAGAGTCAAAAGAATCACAGCAGACCACTCCAGTAAGGCAAGACCACATAACTTCTAGTAAGTTATCTTGGTCACTGTATCACTTCAGCAGATGAAGAATAAAGAACAAGTCCCTCATTCTTCAATGAGGAAGGTCACTGTTTCCTAGATGTGCACCACAGAGATAAAAATGCTGCTGAGCTCCATTGATGCATCATGGCAGTGGGAATAGCTCAGAACATTTCACTGATTTTCTATCAAGCCCTCTGTTTGCTGTTCAAAAGTGTCATAGTACAGAAATATTAACAAATGTATTGAAAGATTTTCCTTCAACTTGATTCATCCTCCTGAATACATCAAGCCAAGAACAGCTTATTCCCACTTGACAGCATAGCATTATAAAACAATGGCAGAGGGGTGTCATCAATTACCCATGCAAAGTGACCTAAGTACAAAGTCAGACAGATTCTCCTCCTTAGCTGCTGCCAGAAATGCATGGCAGAAAAGCTTCAACTACCTGCAACAATATGCAGCTATTTCACTTTGGTCTTGCTCTCTGTAATCACCTACTCCCCTGGTAAGGGCCTCAGAGATAATCCCATGTGGTAGGCCAAGTCTTTCCCCTTTGCTTCAAAGTTCTGTGGGTTCTACTCCTGAACACATGAAGCTTTAACATTTGCCACAAGAACTGTGCTGGGTTCCCTGCTCAGCTTCCTCTTAAAAAAGATAAAAATACTGGTTCAGATTTCTTCAAGCACCACCAGATGTCATCCAGAGAAGACAACTACTAACAGAAGCTCAGTGAAAGAACCTGTCAAGTAACATCTGGTACATAGAGAGATTCAAAATTAATGCTACGTCCAAGCACAAAAAAGGTATTTCCAAACATTTTCTGAAACACACTTTTCACAGAAAAATACTACAAGGATTAACCATCTGAGAAGCTGAAAGTGAAAAGCTTTAAGACTCACTGACATTATCAAATATATCACACACTTTCAGCACAATGAATCAATTGTCTGTGAATCAATCTGAGCTGTTTTCAATATTGCCTCAGCTGTCCCTTCTCAGTCAGACTTGCAATCTTGTATTACTTGGGCAGGGCAGGAGGGGTGTGAGAGGAAGGAAGTGTGTTCAAGGCTGTAGTTCCCCTGTGCTGGTGACACTGCTAAACCAGTCACTGGTTATACACAAAACAAAGTCAACCACAAGTACATCAGATACAGAGGAAAGAAAACTTAAAAGATGACCTGCTGTAATAGAAGACAGAAGTTTCTCAATGTCCGAGATTCATTCCAGTATGGCAGCTTTCAATACAACACTCTCACAGGGCATTTTAACCAAATCCAAGAATTTAAACAGTAGTTCACTTTTTATATGGAAAAGCTGAAAGATTTGTAAATGAGGCCTCATTATAGCACCAAACATTGATTTACTTAAAAAAGTAGTTTAAGAATGCCTGCTTTTCTAGTTTTGTGCTGAGACACCTGATAGCCATTTGCTAAAACAGGGCCAGCAACTATACTGTGAAAGCTTTCAAAATGTAATTTTTATTCTTTCAGTTGTGAAATAAAGCATCCATTTGAAGAAGAGAAATAAACTGTAGTCTAAACTAAAGACTAAATCTGTTTTACATAAAAAGCCCTGTTTAGCCTGCAAGTATTCTCCTTAATTCAGGTATGTTTATTGTGTTCCTGCAAAAGGCTGTAGGGAATGTGGACAGATGGCCAAGCCAATACTGTCTCCTCCTCTATACATCTCACACTCAGGACTAGAGCCAGTTGTATGTGGGGGAGGAAGGGGGAAGAGGAAATCTATTCATCTCAGAAAGGCAGAATTGGTTTAGGTTTTATCAGAATTAAAACCTGACCTAGATTATGCCATGATTATGACCTTACCATAGACCCTTCATGCCACTACTGATACAGGTGCACACAGTCAAGTCAGGGAAGGGTTAACAGATTAAATGGAATCCACAGTTTGACCCAATATCTAAATGGAAATTAGTTTCTGCAACTCAGGAAACATAATTCCTTTTTGGCATAGTGCAAACTAAAAAATACTAATTCTGTAAATAATTATTAACAAAATTTAAAACAAGAGAAGAAATTGTAAGAAGTCTTTGTGGGGAAAAGTGAAGTTTCATTGACTGATGTAAAGATCCTGTAGCCAAGAACCAACCCAGAAAAACAGCTCTCTCTGGAGAGAAAACTCCTCCCAGAGTCTCCTGCACCAAAGATTTTCTTCCAGATCAGGAAATCATCAAGCACCATTGAAAGTTTGGGAAAGAATCTGAAACAAGGAAGCTGCATAATGAGGCATTGGGAGGGATCCATCTGTAGGGAAATCCTAGTGACGCATCTGTGGCCGGCAGGAGCCAGGGGGCTGCGTTTCAGCCCCGGCCGAGGTGCTCGGCAGGTTCCAGCCTGGCAGCATTGAACTGGGAAAGGGAAAGATACATGCCCGAGCACGTCCCTTGTCCCAACTCGAGAAGGGGGAGGGTTAATCACGTCCAGGCGCCATTTTCTAAGCGGAGGAGGAAGACATGTTGGAACAAAAAAAAAAAAAAAGAAAAAAAAAAAAGAAAAAAAAGAAAAAAAAAGCCCAGCTAGCAACAAAAGAAAGCAGCCATTTCAGTACAGCTCCAAACTCTCAGCCTCACCAGGAGCACTGGCTTTCACCAAAACGGCCTCACACTTTGTTCTAATCAGGAGAATTTCTCACAGCTTAGAAACTGCTGCAAGGCTGACTTTCAAAGCACAGCATGTATGGGTAAAAAGACAGCGGGCCAGTGTGGAGGAGACCCAACTAGTTGTAGATCTTGCGACAGAACATTTCTTTTCCAACAGCCTGAGCCCTCCCAGATCAATCTCTTTTAAATGATGGTGTCCTGCCATTTGCTGACATTGAAGTAGTGACTGCGCTGCATACGTGAGTGATTCCTACCGTATATGTGGGATGCCAACTCCTCCCTGCAGAATCTTGTATAGTTTGCTTTCATACAGCAGCTGAGGATGTCTAGCCTTCTGAGACTCCAACTTTACAGCAACTTCCTACAGTGAGAGGGAACAAGGAGTCAGAGGAGTGTCCACCATACACAGCCTTGCCACCGAGGTTTAAGGCGCACAGCACTTCCATATCCCCCACACATCCCAGCTGCAAATGCTCTGTGGTGTACATATATATAAATATTACGGCTCTCGGTGTTCAATATCCTGCATTTTGTTGCATCTTCAAATAAAATCCGTATCGTGATGATTTGTGCATAAATATCCATCCCAGGTCATGAAATTGAGCTGGAGACGTAAAGTCTTCAAATCCACATAAGTGAGGAAGAACATACGTGGGTGTTTCTTCTTTACAGCTCACAGCCATGAGAGGGAGGAAGAAAAAAAAAAACACCCAACAAAAAAAACCAAGAAAAAAAAGAGCTGAAGAAACAAGGGATCTTCTTTGTTTCTATTACTGTTGATGAAAATGAGATAAAGTGTTCCCCAGCAGAGAGAGGGGGGGGGGATAGATGACTGGTGAGAGAGGGACGACTTGATCTGCTCATAAAAGACAAAGTATGTTTTTCCACAATGGTGGCCTCCGCTCCCTACCACTCACGAGCTGTGCAACTGTTGGGTGGTGGAGAGGAGCACGGCCGCTCGGCTCCGCCGTCGGAAGGGGCAGGGGCACCCCCGCAGCGACGAAGGCCCCCCGGGCGGGGTAAGCCCCTCAGTCCCGGGGTAAGGCACCTCCGCGGCGAGACGGAGCTTCCCGGTGTCTCGCAAGCAGCGACACCGGGGAAAAGAAGGGCGGGGAGGGGGTTTCGGGGTGCGGGGTGGGAATCGAGCTTCAGATCGGCCTCGGGGAGATTATCGCCGGCCTCCGGTTCCCCGGAGGTGCCGAAGGGACACCGCGGATGGGCCCAAGGAGGTGAAGGAGTGCGAGCCGCCCTTACCTCCCCGTTGGTGATGTTGATCGCCAAATAGATGTCCCCGAAGGAGCCCGACCCGATCTTCCGCACCAGCTTGTATTTGCCTCCGACAATGAACTCGGCCTTGGAGCCGCTGCTACTCGCCATGGCGAGGGGCGGCTGAGGGGCCCTCACGCCGCTGAGAGGGCTCGGGGGGAGAAAGAGGGTTCTACCGCTGGCCCCGGAACAGGGGAAATGTCAGGGGAGGGAGAAGAGGGGAAGGGGAGGGGGGTTAGAACAAGGAAGACTGGTCCCCGCTACTCAGCTCCAGCCGGGCCCCTCCGGCGGGCGCCCCCCTCCGCGGCTCTGTCCCGCTCCCTGGCCGGGCAGCACTCGGTTTTCGGGGCCCTCCAAAAAGACGAGGGGAGGACACCGAGGTGCTGTAAGGGCAGGGAAGGGGAGAAAGGGGAGGGAAAGGGATGCGCGAAGCTCGCTGGCTGCGCCGGGTGCCGGCCGCCGCCGGTCCCTCACTCGGCCGCCGCCGCCATCTTGTCTCTCAACCCCTGCTACCGCGGACACAAAATGCCCCCAGCCTGCAGCCGCCGCTTCTTCACC
>JANHGL010023007.1:0-32473 GCA_024611195.1 Ceyx melanurus | reverse complement strand
GGAAGGCGGTGCTCGTGGTTGGGTAATTCCACCGTCAGTCTCCTCGGGGCGTGGGGCGGGGCGATGCTCCGCGCCCGCCGACCCCACGTGGCCCGCGCCGTCGCGCACGTGACGGGTGCACGCGAGGCGCCGCCGCGGCCGCGAGGGGCGTGAGAGGGGCGGGTTACGAGCTCGCGCGCGGCGGGCGGCGGCGGCAGCGCCGTTCGCATCGAGCCTGCCTTTGGAACCGTAGCTCGATGCGGTCTCCGCAGTGCCCTCCTTGTGCAAGCGCTTTCGCAGTGTTCAGACAAAGCGGTGAAAAGCAATCGGGAAAACCTGTGGAAAATGGTTATGCAGAGGCTACAGTATCATTCCTGTATGTCATTGTTAAAAATAAGGTCTGCTCCTCGTTACCGTTGCAGCAGGCTGAGCCAGAGTCATGGACAGGCAGGAGGTGGCCTGGTGACAGGGCCGGGGAGGTGCAGCAGGATCAGCCCAGGCCTGGAAGGGTTTGGAGAGCAGACTTGGGACAGCAGTGCTGGATCTCAGAAAGGGAAGGGAGAGAGCGGGAGGTGTCTAAGCAGGACACACAGGACACAGAAGGATTTGGGATTAGCAAAGCCGCAAGAGCACGGCCAGAGGAGTGAGTCTCTTACACTGACAAGGAGATAAAGTACTGAGAGGAATACATGGAAAAACAAGTACGTGGAGGGTAAACTAGAGAAATAGAGTAGCTTTGTTTGTACCACATTTATATGCTTATTCTCATTCTCCTTACTCTCCAGTATTTTTAAGACTGCTATTATCTTAATGGCTGTCACTTCCTGACCTCACCCAGGGCTGTATGCCAGCACAATGTTTGCAGTTGATCTCCTCCGGAGAATCCTGTTACAACCTGATCAACAGACTAGTGGAACAGCTGAAAACACCAGGTTTTGGTGCTGACAAGAGAGCTACAGAGATGTGATGTGCCCGTCATACTAGTGAACAGAGCTATGGGTGTTCAGTGAAAACACGGTCTGTCTTGGAAGAGCCACAGAGCCCTTCACAGGTTAGTCCTCACCAGGAGGGACGGCTGCCAGCACAGCCAAACAATGTGTGCTGCTGGCACAGACAGCAGGCAAGATCCATGTGAACTCAGGCTATACAAGTCAGTAAATCTTTCGATGGCTTCCCCATTAAGTAATGGTAATTGATTTTTATATTGATTGGTGGGGGGAAGATCCCATTAATATGAATAAGACTTTATACTGGGTATATACATGCTTGTTACTCTAGCGTGTTAAGGAATGCATAAGGCACTGAATAAATCAATATGAAATAGTAGTATAAATTGGAGATGCACCTCATCACCGTTTATTTGCTGAATAGAAACTGGTTCTAATCTGTCTGTATTCTCAGGTACATTTTTTGTGGTGTAAGCAGAAAACACTAATATGTACACTCTGAGGCAAAGGGGTATGTCCAAGACCTTGTTTTTGACATAAATTAAAAAAAAATATATATACATAGTTTTCCTGTTAGGTTTCCTTTCCTCTTATCAGTATTCTTTTGCAAGGTTTTCCTTTCTATGTTTTGCTCAGGTTTTTTTGCATGTTTGTAGCTTGTAGCGACCCATGGAAAGCAAGGTGAAGCAGTATCATTTATTTTGCATAAGCCTAGGGAAACAGACATTTCAATTCTCAAAGAGCAACAGATACCACGCTCCATTGTCCCTGTAGTTTCATGCTACAGAAAAAAATTCAACTGTAGGAAGCAAGTAGATTTTGTTGTTTTGTCTGAAATGATACAGGATGACTCATAAGCTCCCACCCGGGTTCACTCATGGATTTAGGGGGATCACAGCTCCCAGGCTAGTTACTCTCATAAAGTTCAAACGCTTATGAAAAAACTATATTCTTTTTCATAATTCCCCCATTGTCACTTCTGTCCAAAGATGGGACCAAGTCGGCTAGTGAAATTGCATATTTTCATCCACTAGATGTCAGTGTTAGGCTACTGCTGAGGTGCGTTTCTAGGTGCTGGGGAGGGTTGGGCTTCTCTGGGGCGAGATTTTTCCTCTGTGGTGGACGAATGATGTGAAAGAGCATTGAAACTCGGGGGAACGGGCTCACTGCAGCATGAACGTGCTCCCTTCGGCAGCTGCAGAAGCAGGCTGGGATCCTGCCTGCAAACGTCTTATTAAAGCATCAAACTCTCTCTGTGCCTGAGAGACAGACACGCTTCAGTGTTGGGGTCAGTTCCACAACCTCTTGGCTATTTCAACCTCACCTCCTTAGGTGAAAATAAACGGCCTGTTCTTTTTAAAAATTTAGTTGTGCTGCTGGAGAGATGAAAAATACAGCACCTGGCAGGGACACAGCACGGGAAAAGGCTGCATGAAGGGACTGCTCTAAACAAACAAGGAATGCTGACAGCCTGGGACAATTCTGAATGCAGGAATGAATGGGGACAACGCACTAGAAGCAGCTTTGATATCTGGAGTTCAAAGTCAGGGGTTTTTAGATCTGATGTTTATTATTTCCATCAGTGCAATAACATTTTTTATAGGCTTGCTAGGGTTTTTAATTAACATACCCGAATGAGCTCTGAATAAACACTCACTAAAAGCTACTGTCTTTGCTAACCCTGCCTATTTTCTCCTTCAGATGCTTTAAGCAGCAGCTATCTAGTGGGCATAGAAAGTAACTAGTTAATTACTTGCACTGCAATTAAGAGCTAGGCTACTTCTTGGAAAGTCACAGTGAAGTGTTTGCTGTTCTTCTTGCCAGTGCATTATGTTGCAGTGTTTTGTTATGAAATGTGGCATTTAACATATAATGCTGTACTTTATCTGTGGCTGAAATGCAGGCAGCACTGGAAAAGATGGCTGTTGTTAAGAAAAGGATTCATTAAGAAGTAATAAAAGAATTGATGTTCCCTTGTTATATATAAGACAGGCTGATTAGGTTATTCTCTTATCTCTTTACCCTGGAAGGTGCTCTTTTATCTGTCCTCTTCCTGGAAGACTTCAGTGAAGTTTCATCAGGCATATGACATCAAAGTACCCAAGGAATAAAATATGAATATTTGAAAACGGCTTGATAGCATTTAAAATACCAATTATCCTTGCTTAAAAATATTTATCTTAACAGTTACTTTCAGAAAAGATATTGACTAAGGATTCAGCATTTCCTGTTCCCTCAACTGAGTAATGAGAGTATTTCCCAACCATTCTCCTCCATCCATCATACAGCTTTTCAGGGAACAAGCAAAAGAAAATAATGCTTGATATGCCTCAGAGCTGTAAAACTGAGGATAGAAAACAGGAATTTGTATTTAAAATAGAGAAGAGCAGATTTCAACGCAATTTTTTTCCTTTCTAGGTCACTTAAAACAGCTGAGAACAACAACAACAAAAAAAGAGCAATTCAAGGGAAAAAAGTCATGAATGCTAGAATTAAATGAAAAAGCAGGGGGAAAGCAGGGAGATAATGTGAAATATAATTTTAGAATGTGTATGTTGTGCTAACATTCCTGCTTTACAAAAAAACCCAAAACCAAACAACAAAACATATCTTTAATGACTGTTATTGTGCAGGATCTAAGCATTAGGTCCCAGTCAGACATCTCCACATCTATAACTGTTCTTAATATAATGGGCTTATTTTGACATTACCTATTTTTGTGTGTCATACTCAGGAAAGACATTCAGCTGCAATAGAAACAAGAGTAGTTTATGCACATCTTGGCCAAAATGCTTGGTTTCAATTTGTTGTGCTGTTGTGCTCACATACTGTTAGAAGGAAAAAGAGAAGGTTGTCAGCCCACAGCTAAAGGGAAAAAAATCACTACTATGATGGCAGTGTTTTTAAATGGAGAACAATTTAGAATTGTATTTTGGTGGGGTTTTTGTATTGTGTTTGTTGGTTTTTTTCCTGGAGGCAAAATTACAATACTGCTTCATTAACATTATTTGAAGCTATTTTAAATACTGCCATTTTCAACAAAACAACGTTAATATGTGGGGGGTTTAAAATGAAAAAAGGGCTAGAGGAAAATGTTTTGAATTATATTATTTTGCCAGAATAGTCTTTTTTTTTCACTACTCCCCCATTTTTTCACTATGCTGGCAGAAGATGCCTGCTTTGTCCTTTCAGTGATGAAAGTGAACCAGTGTGCATATAGGAATTATTGTCTAGGACTGGAGCAGTTATGCTGAGGCTAGAGGTCATGTGGCTCTTCAGACAAGATTTTATTTACCTTTTAACCACACTATTCCACCACCTTGTTCAGAGCTATGGAACTCAACACCACTAGCAACCTGTGCAAAACTGGCTTGGGTCACCTTGAGCCAAACCTAAATGAAAAGTATAGGTATGTGAAAGCAATTACAGTATTTTATTGTCACAGGTCCACCTTCATCACCAGGACAGCATTAGAATTTTACAGCTAGATGTAGGGAAACTGCTGCAGGCACTTTCTCCTTCCATTTTCCAAGGTTCACAACTATTGTGGAGTTTTTATTTCTCCCAGACAAGCCAGTTTCATGTGCAGTGCTCATTTACGTACCAATTTATGTCACACAGGCCCATTGCAACAGCAGAATCAGGTTTGGAAGGAAGAAGAGAGCTGGGCACATTCCTGTCAACTCCTTCCCTATGCTGCAGGAGCTATGGATACATACCTGCCTGTGTGCTGGCAAGAATGGAGTAAGGAACCTGCTTCTGATAATATCACACATAATACGACCAATACTGATGTTGGGGAAAGTTCCCACCTGTCCTTCTATCCCAGACTCATATTAGGACAGCAAGAGCATATGAGTTTTGGTTGTTGTTTTTTTTTTTAATTATTATTATTTTCAGGGAGTTGTAGCTGTATAGTAATTTCAGATGGCAGCTTTCCAAGTCTTTGGTGTGGTTCTAATTAATTAGGTACGCTGTTTAATTTTTAATTTTAACTCAAGCTTTTTGCTTATATTCAAAAGGGCTCCTATTGTCCTTTATTATTAATGAGCTGAAAGGCAGCAGAACGGCTGCCCTCTGTCCAGACTGTCCTCAGAGAGGAGCTCGGCCCTGCCCACGCCTGTCAGTGGCACAGAGGATACCAGTGGCTGTCCTTCTCTGGGCACAGGCAGCCAGCAGAGTAATGCTCTGTGAGAAAAGCCAAGCAGTGGTCCTGGAGAACAGGGGGCAGACTTGGGCTGTACTGGAGGATGGGGTGCTGGAGCATGCAGAATGCTGGGCAGAAAATTGGGAGAGGGTAGAAAGTTTCCTTCTCTAGTGTGGGGGAAGTTGTGCCTCTTTCAGGCAGCACACATGAAGAAGGAAAAAACACAAGAGTTGCTGTCCATTTTGATTAGAGATTTAAAGCAACAATTTGACAGCTTAAACTCTCCCATACTTTGGATGATAGCTGTATTATTCCCCCTTTGCAGGCTTCCTTTTCTTCCCAAACTTTTCAAAACTGGTTTTTGATGGGAAGTGTAACAATGACCTTTATATTCAAAAAAATCCAAAATCCAACCATCTCCAAGTGTTTAACTGAAATCTAACTGAAACCTGCAAAGGGGTCAGTCAACCATGGCAGCACCTGAGGATGGAAAGTGAGAGTAATTAATGAAGGAAGCATCATAAGTAAGAAAGGAGGAGAAAGCCATCCAAAAGACAACAAAAAACTGGGATTGGGAAGGGAAAAAAAAAAAAAAGAGAAAAAGAAAAAAAAAATAAAGTGGTTACTTAAAGTCTTAGTGCAAAGCAGAATGAAAATGATGGGAAAAACATGGGGAAGATGGTTATGTGCCAGGCACTGGGAAGCTGGATGGGAGGTTTCTTGGATCTAGGACCAGTGTTGCATACAGAAGGGTGTATTTTGTCCCTCACACTGTGTTTTCATCAGTTGCAGTCTTTTCCTCACCCTTGCATCATCCCTGATGGGCTGCAGGGAGCCCCTGGCAAAGACTTTGAAGAGATACCAGTTCTGTGGAGAGGCAGAAGTGACACTGAAGGTGACAATGGGCTCTGAATACCAGGAGGAAGAGCTGTGGAGGAAAATGTCCCAGGGTCACCCGTGAGGTGGGGTAAAGCTTGAGGAAGGTGCCAGCACCTGTTCCCATGACTTTGCCTCTGGCAGCTGCAAGAACAAAGAACAGCAAAGCTGGGTGGGCCAAGCTCATTTTTCTTTGCTACTCAAACATGACTATGTGTAAACCCCATGACTCACTCACTGTCCCAGCTCTGCTTCTGCAACAGTTGGGAGTAAAGTCAACCCAGGTCCGGGAGTGTGACTTTCTGTGTCATCTTCTCAATGGAAATCTGCCAGCAGCTCCCCTGTGGCTGCCACCGGATCGGCTGCTGGGAGTTCTAGGTGGGGCTGTGTGGGCAAAGCCCTTAGGCTGACTCCTGGGAACAATTACAATGCTTCTTGGTACTGGAAGATGATCTCTTACTGATAAATTGTGCACAGGCACCAATGGAGGAAGAAGACTTATTTGCTCAGGGTCAACAGCAGTATTTGGCCCACTGTGCCATTTTCTTTTTGCAAGAGAAGGAAAAGTAATTGAGATTCCAGTGGATTTCATCATGCACAGACAGCCCTTCTCAAAACACCAGGGTCTCCCTCCCTCACTTAGATAAAGTCAACCCCAAGTCTCTCCTCCTACAGTGACTCCTGGATTGCTAGCAGAAATTTATCAGTTGGAGGGTTTTTTCTTTGTTTTGTGTTTTTTGGGGGTTTTTTTACCCCTGAAGAAGAGCAAAATGTTCTTTTATAACTGCTGTTCTAGATTCAAAGACTTTGCTAAAAACGAAGTATGTTCCCTCTCAAGAGCCCTCAGCAACTCAGTTCTAGTCTCTTTGATTCCACTGCTTGGACCACACTTGATTTTTGCTGCTGGATTTCTTATTGGGATCTTACAGAGCCTAAACCAGCCCTGGTATCTACGGTAACGTATGGTCCTGCTTCCTGCTAGTGCACAAAGAGCAAGGCAAATAGACACTTAAGCTACTCTTGCAAGACATTTCAGCCCAGGGCTGCATTCCAGATGACAGAGGCTGTGTTTATCAAGGGAGCCCAACTCCTTCAGAAGACCTTCCGTTTCAGCAGTTGCTTTTGCAGCAATATTCAATGCAAAGACCCTACAGCATTTCCAAAGTGTCCTCATGTTAACAACGCTGCTGTGCAAGGGCCAATTCCCAATTACTTACACCAAGCACTACTTACGTGGAAGATTCTGAAACAAGATGGAGCCTGCCTGGAACAACACCCTCCTTTTGGCTGCGGGGCACGGCATCGGTAGCTGGCGCCTGTGCTTGTCTGTCTCTGCCTTTGTTCTGGTGAGTCTGTCTCCGTGGATGCAAAGGGGAAGCTGTTGGTCATTCCATGCTGTCAGGAACTCCAGCAGAACTCCAGCAGAACCCCACTGGGTGCAGGGAAATTAATCTGGATTTGCAGAAGTGTAATTTAGCTCTAGCTGAATTAACAACTTCGAAAGTGGTTTGGAAATTGGTAAGAACCCAGTAGAGATGGCTCCAGCTTCTCCTTCCAGAAAACTTCAGATTTATTGAAATGCTGCAGTCTTAAATACAGAAGAAAGGAAGTGAACACACTACAGTGTCCGCATTGCGAAAGGGCAGCGGGGGATGCTTCGATATACCAGGAAACAGGTCATTATTTCAGGGCAATGCCTGTCAGAACATCTACCTACTGTAACTCTCCAAAGAGTTATTTTTTTAACTTCCTTCCTATAAGATTTATTAAACTGTGAAGGAGAATCTCAAGCAAGTGGTAGAATAATTTACCAAGTCCTGGAAAAGGCACACTGGTGAATTGCCTTGCATTGTTCTTGGGCAATGGACCAGACAACCTAGTGGCCTTTTCCATTTCTAATGTCTGTGATTATCACAGTTATACCCCAGGACACTAAACAGAGACATTTTCTTCCTTTCGGTGTCAGCAAAATGTCACTAATGGCCATGCTAAATCAGAGCAATTGATCCTTCTGCAGATGTGTTGTGCACTTAGTAAGATGGCTATAAGTGATCCCACTTGTTTAGATTTGCTATTTTCTGTTTCTGTAGTGCAAGTGCTCAGCACAAGGTGACTACCAGCCAAGGGAAAGAATTTCTGTGAGGAGATTAAGGATAACTAAGGAAATGGTTGCATGACCTATAAAGAGAGGATCATAAATATTGCAACAATAAAACCAATAGCTTTTTCAAAGTTTAAATAGCTTTTCTTTTCAAACACTTGAGGTAAATGCCCTTTTCCCAAGGCTGTCTAGCATCTACACCTTGAGATTTCACACAGAGTTTCACCAAATATACTGTAATTTCTCAGGGAACTAGCTTTTTCTTTTAATTATCTGTCTTTGTGGAAATGTCCCCTCCACAGAAGTTAGACCCCAGCTACCTGGGAGCTCCTTATTGTTTCCTCTAGTACTGAAGTTTCAGAAAAGCCAGAGCATAATAATAATAAAATAGCCCCTGCATTTCTTAAGCACACCACCACCAAACAATGCAAGAAGGGCATGTATGGTTCTGCCCTTTATAACCAAGCAGCAGCAGTCACACCTTTTCTCGTGCCCTGGGGGGAACCCAGACACAAGGGTCTGTCTACCTAGGCACTCAGATGTAACATTTCTATTCTTCACAACCCTAAGTGTGCAAAACCCCAGACCTGGGCTGCTGTAGCTCTGCAGATACAGGCAGCTGCCATTCCTATCCCACACACCTTGTTGACGTGCAAGACATAGCCTTTGTTTTTAAGGCTAGGTGTAGGATCCAGCTCTGGAGTAAGCAGCCTGCCCTCTTGTACGCTCAACTTTTTGCTCCCCCATCCATCATCCTATCATTTGTCTGTAGTCACTTCAGGGGAATCACAGCCCAGTGTGTCCCAAGCTGTATCACAAGGATGTGAATCTCACAGAAGAGTTCCTACTTCTGTGTCATCTCATGTTCATCTAGCTCATGTGTCAGCCCTTGGCCAGGGAGAACTGCTTTGGGCACTTTGAAGTAAGTGTGCAACACCTGCCACAGTACAAAGGCTGGAGAGTCTTTAAATTAGTACTCCATCTGCAATCAATTGGTTATTGGTCTGACTGCAGAAACCAATATCCTTCCTGTAACAACTACTCCAGTTTGGTCAAACAGCTGCAGAAACACTGGTGTTCACTCAGCCCACACCAGGCATGTGACCCTCGAGCCCAAGTAAAATGCTGATCAGTCCATGGCCCTCTGATGCAACATGCTTTTCTTTCCTGCACATTGGAAATGCACTACTCTGAAGAACTTTTTTCTTTAAATAAATTAAAAAGGCAGAGATTGCCCTGAATAGAAGATCATACTCGCAAATGGAAAATATCCTTTACCTGACCTCCCTGATCCTTCCCTTTGCTACCATAAGTATATGTATTAAAATCAGCTTTCATTTTTATGTTACATGATTTCAGGCCCTCTATTAATAGCTACAATCCCCATTAGTCAAATGTTGTAATTTGTCTCCCTGCTTTCAGCACAAATTCTTTTGGTTCTGTTTTCCTGGTTACATGCAATTTCACACATTCGGTGTCTATAAGATCATGTCTTTCAGCACTCCCTGTCATCTAGAAATTGCTGCTTTCCACCCAAGCCAGGCAGTAGGGCTGTTTCATGCCTATAGTTCTACAAGTGAGAAATCTAGTGCTTTAGAAGAATGATATCGAAACCTATGAAGTCAGATGAGAAAGCAAGAAGTTGCTAGGCAGACAGACTGGCTGGAAAGGGAGACACAAGAAGGATTAGAAACTCCTCCAAAACTTGAGACAGACACATGATGTTATGAATATAGGATATACCAGCTACTCTGACCCTAAGTTTTTGTGCAGACACTTCTCAGCTACTGTCTCCATTCACTTCCTTGTCTTGCTGAAAAGTATGGCAAATGTGCCTATATTGGGAGTGAGAATGGAGTAGCTAGGGTGCTGCACGTTATACTATGGTTTTCTGTACCCTAACTCCCCAAGCACACAGGCCCAGACTTGCAAGAAAGATCAGAAACAGGTGTTATGCAAAGAGTTAGGTAAACATCATCCAGCCTTGCTACATGCATAAAGGCCTTACCATTTCATTTTACATCCATAAGTTTCTCTTCCAAAACAGTTCCTACTATTACTGACTGTACTTTTCCAAAGTCTTGCTTATTAATGAGAATTCCTAAATTTACATTTCTTCAGGGGACTAAGGACAGGGATGTAAGGTCTAGGGACACAAAGATGTCATTCATTCCTGGACTGCTCCCTGACTTTGAAAAAACACAGACAAAAGTGTCAAGAAACAAGTCACATTGAGGTGAGGGGAAGGACAAGTTTATCTTTCTTGGAGAACCTCCCTAAAATAAGTGCAGAAAACCGGTGGTGGTGCTCCCACTATAAAGGAAGAGGCTGAACATCCACAGAGCCCTGACATACTCTGTGAAATGAACTTGGATTGGACAGACTTCTCTTAAACGGTACAAATGCAATTGCTATGTGGCCTTTAAACACTGAAAGAAAAAGCTTTTCTTTACTGCAAATACTTTTACATGTACCTAATGGCCAAAAGTAAAATAGAGGGTGGATTTATTCTGAAACATGGTCAGGAATTTTAAAACAGGCTTTTGTATACACAAACAAAGGGAGCATGGGAAACGAGCTTGGGAGTTACTTAAATGTCAAGGATTACATTGTACCAGGTAAAACTGAAATGTAGCAGAGGGACTCCGTTTCATAAATGAAATGTCATTGCTGATGGGTACAAATTATGTCAGAAAGACAGAAATGGAAACAGAGGTGGCACCTTGTCAGATGCACTTAGAGCTGCAGCAAGATGCAGTTCAGCCACAAAGAGAGTGTTAGGAGCAAATAAAGAAAAACGGAACTGGACATCTTCTACAGCCTACTCCAGCAGCCTATTCCAGCAGTGAGAAACCAGGAATGAATTAACTATCTCTCAAGGTACTAAAATCCACAGGACACTTGTAGGAAATTTAGCTGGCCAAAAATCTTTAAAACCCTCCTAACATTGGCCAAAGATGTTCCCGTGTTACACACAAACCTTCTCTAATCTAACCAGTACAGGTTCTTTACAAATAAGCACTAAAATCCCCCCAGCCTGGGAGCTGTAGCTGAGAAATTAAAATCAATACCAATAAACAAACTATCTATACATAACATAGTAAAGAGTTTATTTGTTTGACTTAGAAAAGGTCTCCAGCATTATCTGACTGGGACATATACATTAAATACACAAATGCATACCAAAAGAAACTTAGAAGGCACACATTCAGCCAAGAGGCTCGCTCAGAACCACTCACCATTTCATACCAGAACGAACAAGCCTTGAGCCCCAGCTTTGCTGGCCAAAGCCAGGACCATGTGTGCAGGCCCTGTGGTACCTGGGCTGACAAGCCAAAGAATAAATGAGATCCAGAGAACAGGCAGCCTCTTGGGATTGTCCAGGATCAGGACACAGATGCCAAAGAGAAATAATCTTGGTCTTTAAAACAGCAACAGAACAACAAATGTTTCCCATCTTTCCCACCCCCTTGGGAGGTTACTGACTTGGTTGCAAGAGGTCACGTCTTGGGCTATGACCAAATGGTAGCTTATTTGAAGACTGCTGTAGGTACTGCTGTACCTTCAGCCTCAGCTTCCAACAGAATTCACAACCACTGCTCCTTGTACCTCTGCCCCCAGCACCATCAACCGCATTTTATCTCGAAAGTGATAAGAGATTCATTTTATAGGTCACAGCCTCAGGTTTTAGCACTTATCAAGAACAACAATTAGCTAAACTAGTCAAAATAAATGTGGTCAGCTCACCCAGACTCAGATTTGTTGCCATAGGAGCAGCCAAATAGTCCAAGTTCAGCTGATCTTATCTTCAGGGAAGAACAAGTTCCACCAGAGTCTGAAGCATCCACTCCGGATCAGCAGGGCTGCATGCATCCCCAAAGAGTCACGCCAAGTTTAAGCAGCAGATTAATATCATGCAAGAAGGCAACTTTGCTCTCTCAAATTAAGTAATTAAACAGTGCATGATAAGCCTCTGGAATTGTACTCGCCCCTGGAGTCAAGGCATGAGACCTGAATTCTGTGACAGGGGAGGGAATTTAAAAACAACAGGCGAACACGACCTTTCAGGAACCGGTGTGGCAATGAAACAGAAGACAAAACAGATGAGATACTCTCTCTGGAAAGGAGATCCTGTTAGGCGACCAGGTTCAAGAAAAGTGCTCTCCCATCCATCACAGGAAGGAGAAAGTAAAGCCTGTTAATAAGTAAGCACTAGAGGAAAGGAAGGGCAAGTGAAATCAGCCTCTCAGACGACTTGTGAAGTTGCTCCACCCAAGATGAAGCAACAAAGACATAAAAACAGAGTTAGAGGACTTCCTGGAAAACTTGACCATATATATCAACATCGTACTAATTAGTTAATTAACTTATTGCACAATTTAAAAACAAATAAATATTTTTTAAAGTCTGGGAGAACAAGGAAGCATCAAATGACAACATTCTTATCAGAAGGAAAAGTAGAACAACATTGGCCTGATAAATTTATCTCTGATCTCTGTTAACAAAGTGAAATAAATACAAGGAGAGAATAAAAAAACCCAACAAACTCCCAAATGGCTGGAGAATAACGGAATTATGGCAAACCCAAGCCAATTTAGATAGTCCTACATAAATATACAGTGAGTGGCTTTTGGCACACTAGTCACACACCTGAAGCCAACAGGATAAGTGACACATTAAGTTACTTCTACATCCAAGCAGTAGTGTCATTTCCAACACTTCTTTTCTCCCATTACCAGAAACAATTTTACAAAACACTGCTGATAATGGGAGCTGACAGACCCAGCTGCACAACTACAGCTTGATCCCAGAAGGCTATAGAATAGCAAGCATTTAACCCCCTGAGTGAAGATAAGTACGTTTAACAGAGGACACAGTTACAGTACCTTTAGTATTTTACAGTCTCAAGGCATTTTGGAGAGTAAACTCAAGAGTGAAACAGACCTGCCTGCCATTCAAGTTAAATACACTTCCAGGAAAGGCAGTTAATCAATTAATCAATAATTGCATTTTATCATTAACTACAGACAGCTGTTTCAGTGTAACAACCACTACTGCAGCTCTGCACCTGGAAGACTCTTTGGAGCAGTTCTGTGTTAGGAATACAGCAGTCACCTTTGCTGTGAATTCCTTGTACAGTGAAAAAAAACGAATGGTTTCTCTAAAAAAGAAGAAAATTAAACCTCTGTTTTTCTGATGTCTGAATAGTTTTTTGGCAAGTAGGTATGTTAATCTTCAGGTGTCTATATACAATTAGGATTTATTTTTCTTAGGTATCACAAGAGGGCTTATTTATGATAGCAGAATATGTAATTTAGGTGGCAAGAAAGCAGAATAAAGCACTGAAGAAACAAAAACAATCCTCTTCTCCACTCTGTTAGTAGGGAGAACTGGAAAAGAAACAGTAAACAAGAGGACAGAGGTGTCAAACAGGTCACATATAAAGACTAACTATGTATACCATGAACCTATAACTTGGAAAGAGTGATGACTGAGGACATACATGATATAGGTCTTTAAAATCATAAGTGGCAAGGACACAATGAATAGTCATGGTCACATCTGATAGTGGAGGAATTAGGGTGACTTGATGAAATCGTCAAGAAATCCATTAAAGCAGCCTGACAGCAGTTCTTTTTCATATCACACAATGAACTCAGGGTTCATTGCCATAGAACACTGTAGAGGCCAAGAGTAGAAAAAGATTTTTAAAAAGGGACTAAATGCATTCATTAAGGCCAGGTCCAGAAGGAATTGCCAGCTCAGAAGGTCCATAGACTGCTGGAATGGTGTCAAAGATCTCTGTACACAAGCTTTATATTTTATGCTTCTGTGATCACCTGTTACTGGATATCCTCAGAGACAGGATAGCAGATTAGATGGCCTTTGGTCTGATTGCATGCAGTGCTTCTTATGGATCAAAGCTCTCCCATTTTGGCATGATTTAGTGTTTGGAAAGGTTCACTTAAAAAAAACCAAACGAACATTTTAAAAGCTTGTGTGCCTCCTCTCCTATCTCTTTCAGCCCTCAAAGATGTGCCCCTTAATCCTTCAGTTTCCAAGAATGGTAAAGTATTGCTGAGTTAGCAACCAGCAGGATATTGTAATAGCCACTGAAGGCTGCATTATTGCTCCCAGATCCTGCCCAGTCCCCTTATAAGGCATTTCTCCTCATTCAGTCTCCACTGCAGCTTAAAATTCCCCCTATATTCCATTTTGTCTCTTTACTACATACTTACTAAATCACTTTGTTCGCTGCCATGACATGAAACAGTTAAGATACTAATCTGTTGGCCTCTGCTCACTAAACCCTTCTCCCAAACCACTCATTTCTGTGTTGATAAGTGACAGCAGGAATCTAAGAAAAGACTCCTCGTGGACAAAGGATTTCTCTGCTGTCTGTAAACATCCTTATTTCACCCAGATTTTGCCACTTTGATTGGATGTAGCTTTCCAGCCCGCCAGACCAATACATTTCTGCAGTGCAATAGAGTAAACAATGCAACACAGTGATTCTGAGTCTGTAGCCAGACAGACTGAAGTAGCAGCACAAGGAAGTCAGAAAATCTCCTGCATTTATCTGGGCACAGAGCGAGCTCTGAGACCAGTCATCACAGTTGTTTTTATACATAAAATACACCTGCACAGACATATGGACTGATACATTCATCACTAACCCTCATATAAGGAACCAATCATCCAAAGCCAGCACTTCACCCAGCAAATGTGCTTTAACTGCAGGTGCCAGGTGCATCTAGGGCCGTGCAGTGGCTTTACAGACCACTGCATGAAGCCACTGCTGGAGGCTAAAAATCGATCAAGAGGTTACTGTTCCAACTTGTTCAGTCTTCAGTTCTCCAGACACATCTTCCCACTCAAGATAACACACAGGTAGATTGTTTGGTTTTATCACTCGTAGTGGAGTTTGGACCCATGTTACCTGGAATGAGAAGAAATTAAAGTAATGGTAATGCTAAGTAAATAAGACCTAGATAAAGTTTGAACTCATACTTCAACCCTTTCTCCTTATTTACTCTCTATACCTTGTGTTAGACCTGCAGTACTCTGCACTGACTCCTGGTTTTACGTCCTACTGCTGCGAAATGAAGAGACAGAAAGATAAGAGCAAATCCAGAGTATACTGTTGAAAAAAAAAATTGGAGAAATAATTCCAGGCTTTGGCCTATACCCAAGTCAGCTTCAGTGGTGTTCTCAGGTCCCAATTGGCACTGAAAAGCAGTCTGGACATGACCTGGGTGGGAAGTTTTCCAACGAGTGAGGCATGAGAAAAAGTCAGGTGATCTCATCAATTTGATCCCCACACACATTTTCCGTAAATGATTTTTCATCTCCCATTTCAAACTTCTCAAGTGGCAGTTTTCCATCATTTTCTTTGCAAGACAAATCCTGAGGCCTCAGGGTCTCTAACTTAAGTAGCACAGTATGCTGCCCCAATTTTTTATCATCTTAGTTTTTTTCACTGCTCACTCTATGGATTCCTTCTCTTCCCAGTATTTGTACTTTTCAGTGCTTGCATTGGCATCTCATCTCCTGCATTACAGATGTTGGTCTGGATGACCCAGCATATTTTTTTTTCAAGCACTGCCCTAAAGTTTGTTTGCAGAGGCTTTTGCAAGTAGGGTGGTACTTTTGGGCTCCGAGTTCAGCGATGTTTACAGGACCTATGGCCCATGGCAGGATACACTGAGAGGGACTGACATGTGGTTTGCAGGCATTCTGAGAAGGGGCAGACCCCACTGATGTATTTGTACAGAAGGAAGGTCTGTGTGCATGGTCTGCTGAGAAGTGCCAACCTTGCTAAGATGAGGGAATTCGCATCCCAGGCCCTGCCTCTGAACTGGACTTCAAGTAAGCAATCTTTCATGTCACCCTCTTGCTGATAGGTATTTGGTCAATGTTTTCCTCACCCATAGGTGGTGGGGAAGAGAAAAGCTCTCTCCTCTCTCCCTCCTCTCCACACTGCAATTGGTATCCACATGGGAGGCTGCACTGCAACCTGCCCTCATGTTTGTGGCTGCTCTGTATGCTACTGCCTCCTGCCCACATCTCCCCACAGCATTTCATTCTGTCCCCCCCTTTGACCCATAATCTATGTTACTAGTAAGTTTATCCTTATTCCTATCTCCTCACCACCTGTTCCCCTCCCTGTCTGTATCTATCACTTTCAATACTCCCATGTTTACTTTCAAAAGCATCTCTGCTCCTCTACCTAATACCAACTCCCAACTACTTTATTCTTCTCACTTTCTACTCGTCTTCTGACCTTTTTCTGCAGATCCTGCTACAGTTAGACCAAACACTCTCCTTGTATGTACCCAACAACATACCTCTCTTTCTCTTTAGAAAAGAGGCTGAAAGTTCCAGTTACCACCTGTCCATGGCCCCACTTTGGCTGAAAAACACTGGTGATAACTAAGCAGTTATTTCTGCAGTATTGCAATGCCCAGTGTAAATCCCATTTGTTGTTGCAAGAAGCATCCAAAATGCTGTTAAGTAACATGTTCTGCAGCCAATACTCCTGAGAGAAGGCTGATGGATGATGCAACTCAGGCTAGCAGGCCCTTCTGAATGAGCTTTGCTTCTTGTAGGGGAGAAAATAAAGCAAAACCCATCCCCTTCCAAAGGCACACAGCCTTCAATCCTCCCTGCAGTATTCCCAAGAAACTGTACACTGATGTCAGTGTCTTTGCTGATCACAGTCTTCCCAGCCACAGCAGCTTACACTTAACAAGACTCTGGTCAGGTCTGCTGCTGTTACACTCCTAAGCAGGGAACAGTGAAGTTCAAGAGTTGTGTCAATTTGATGATGTGGTTTAAGAAACCCTTGTAAGACAAAGCACAGTATCCATGCCACCTGCTAGGACAACACCTGAGGAAGTGAATTTCAACACTTTAGTTTGGTCCCTTACTATCTGTAGCTCTTGTATGTTCCACACTCCCAACTTTTCTAGCATGTAAACACCAAGTCAGATTTTCAGACTCTATTGCAGAGCACACTTTCATCACTTCCCAGATCAGATTCTCTTCATCACCATCTGCTCTTACAAGACTGAACCTGACCTTTAGCCTGATTGAATAATGTCTTTCAATTACTCGGCAAGCTACTTGGGGTGTGGATCTGGTCTCTTTATGCATTTACAAGGTGGGATGGGTCTCTGTGGTACTACAGAATTAATAGTGACTTTGGAGGATGTGTGCACAGGTAGGCCCAGAGGGCTTAAGTGTGCTGTTTAATCTTTGGAAAAGGTAAGGGCAGCTATTTCAAACTGTGAAGCTCTGAATAATTGCATCCTAACCTGACTGCATACCAAGCACCTTCTCCCTTCTTCATTTCCATTTCTTACCTCCCTTCTGTCACACAGAGTGGCAGAGCATGGGTTTTTACTAGTCCTGCTCATAGACAACTTAAAACTTTTAAAACTAAGTCAGTCATATCATTGCCCAAGAACAACTTGCTACTGCTCCCAGTTTTATCCTGAGGCTGGAACTCTATTCCATGCCCATCTTCTACTATTTTTTATTAAATCCTAATGAAGCACGTGCTACTGATCAAGCAGCTGCAGGATCTTCTGAGTAGATAATTTTTTAGCTCTTTTTCTTGAGTTTCCATCCTCTTAATTTGCCCTCTGTTCACATACCACTTTGGGGCCATTAGACTAGAGAAGGTTTGTCTCAAGAACAGTGATTAAATTCAAAAGCAACACACAAGCAGTGAACTTATTTACACCACCAGGTGACCTAAATCTACTTACATCCTACTTCAAAAGCTGTGGGGTCTCTCATGCTGCCATAAACAGGCATTCTCAGTTTGCATACACAAAAAAAACCCAAACCAATAAAAACTTGCACAGGCTCCTTGGAAAAACTTATTAGGTGAGGAAGAACACAGTGGGAAGGCTGCTGTGCTGGACCTCTCTGCCTTCCTGCACATGGGCTCAATTCTTCTTTCACCTTTATCAAGGAGGGGGCAGCCCTTGGGAAGTAGCAGCAGCAATAAATAAAATAACCACAACAGCATGATGGTGCCTTTGTGGAAATAGTCCAGACCAAGCATCAGACTGGCTGGCACAGAACTGCTGTGTTAAAGGGACCCGGGACATGCCAGCTGTCCTGGCCCCCCGATGCCCCAGAAGTGCCCCATGGCTCCACTAGAGCCACCCATCTCTTTTGTGCTTTAATCTGGGCCTAATTTCATCCTGACGTCGTGGGAATGATGGGCGGGCTGCTTTAAAACAGCTGACAGTGAGAAACGAGGGAACCTCTGATGTTGTAAAGTGCTGACAAATCAGAGATTACACAATTCTCTCCTTCTGTCACTAGAGGGTAGTGCAAGCCCTCGGGTCCATTCCTCCGAGAGGAAATGCCCATACATCTCCCTATAGGTCTTCTCTGAAGAATGGGGCCCAGCAGCACATATTGCCTGTGCTCAAGATGTAAACTGACTTGGAGTGAGAACTACTTTAGATCAGGGGTTATTTCTTCTTCCCCAAATGCCAAACACACATCTTAAAACGGGTCGACTACAGTCAAAGAACCTATCCATGCCTTTTCACACTTTCTTTCTTTTGTTTGGCTTTTTTGAGTCTATCCCTCATTCAGAAAGAAATATTTCTAAGAACCCAACCAATTGTTGTTGTTGACCTTCCCAATACATTGCTTTTCATTTTGCTTTCAGATGAATGTCCTTCCATTTCACATCATGGTAGTCTCAAAGGAATTCAGTTTCCCTATACCTGCATTTCACATTAATCAGAGTATAGAATGGTCTCTGGCCAGAAAAGTTGAGAAATCTTCTCACTGGAACTAGTTTATTTTCTTGCTGGCACAGGATGTATGGCCACCCAGCACAGATCACTGAGAAAGGAAGACAACCAGGCTGAGTAAGACCATAGATCAAGTTCAACCTGATAAAACATCTAAAATGTTGGGAAGTTAGGTTAAGAACCCATAAATTGGGAGAAAACTTTATGATTTGTGTCTGCAATCAGATGATGCCTTGGAAAGACTTAAAATATCAGTCTTGTTAGCAAAGAAAGAAAAGTTGTGATCTAGTAGTTCTCCATAGCTACTATCTTCATGACCTTCTCCCCCATTTCAGAGGGTGCTAAAGGAGCAAATTAAAGACTTCCACCCTCTCCTCCACTCCTTGCCCTGTCACCTCAACATAAACACATATTCCTCTCTTCTCCACCAGTAGCATCACAGTAAACACACCCAACTAAACCCAAAGGAGGGGCTACACTGAGAATGTCTGCACCCTTCTAGCCACATACTGCTGCTGTTTATTAGGGCCATGCACTTTATGAGCTGTACACACAACCTGTTTTGCACAAGGAGATGTTCCCTTTCCTCTCCCTTTATCCCACTCCCTCTTGCTGAGAAGTATGAGCAAACATTTACACGAGGAGTATCAACTTTACAGTAAGACTGCCATTAAATTGCCTTCAATATAAATTGCCTGTATCATTGGATACAGCTTCCACTCTTCTTTGAACCTGCTCATTTTAATACAGAAGAAATAACAGGATCTACTCTCAGGTGTTTGTATTGAATATGTTTGCACCAATCAGCCCAACTCAGAACAAGGGACACAGCAGCAGAATATGCTGGTAGAAGAGGTTTTACCTGAGATGTCTCCAGTGCTCCGAATACTGGCATGGCCAAGGCTGAGCCGCTCATATTCCAGTTTCATGTTCCCAAGGTCTTCTCCTGAATGTCCTTCACTGGCAAAAGAATTGGCCTCAATGCTTGAGCCTGGAGAGCGTTTGGCCTTGCGACTGAAAAGCCCACTGGCAAACCTCTTCCCTTGCTTTGCATTGGCCTGTGCATCTTCCTTCTTTATGTCACGAATAGACTCTCTGGATTTGGATTTATTTTTCAGGTCCATATGGAGCCGGGATAACAGTTTCTGAGGGCTCCGATTCAGCTTGTTCAGATTCTCCAGAGGTGGATCAATTTCTGGGAACTCTTGCTCCAGTGTGACTAAATCATTCAGGAACTGATTTAACCGTTTCTTTGACTCACTTGTTTCCTCCTTTTCCATGCTCCCCTGATTATCCTGCCTGTGACGTGAAGCCCAGAGCATCATATCACCACGTGTCGCCCCTGCCACTAAACCATACTTGGGGTTAATGAACTTTCGAGCCACCGTGGAGGAATGAAGGCCTGGCTTCCCAATTCCAAGAAGGAATGGGTTAGCAATTCCCAGTTCCTTGTAGAAATTAACTTCCTCTGAGATGGCATAGAGCTCACGAAACTCAACGTCAAACATCTCCACATGCTGGCCGGTCAAGACTAGCAGGATGTTTCTGTCAATGTGAGATGAACTCCACGTGAAGCTAAGATTAGGAAACAGAACCAGCATTAGATTTTGGGGTGCATACTTTACCCAGCCCACCTAATAATATATAAGACTCTCCATGGGAATATGTAGCCTTGTGCCATTTTTCCACATTTACTTCTTAAGATGGGTCAGGATAGATACATGAATGCCTTTATTATTGTTCCTCATTAAGCATGCAGACCAGATCTGGAAGAAAAGGCCTTAAAACTCTGAAGAACAGTCTGAAGAACTTAAAAAAAGCAACACTGCATCAACAGGAGGAGTCTCCACACTGAAAACCTTACTGAAGAGAACAGTGGCTAGTGGGGATTCCTTGCAAGCCACCACCTGATGCAGTATGGAACTATCTCTAGCCCACGGAAATGGCCCACTAACATGGGCATGCTCATTGTTATCAGAGCAGCTTGTGCCCTATGCCACCTTCTCTGTCATCCCACCCCATTTCTACAGATGCCACACAGATGACAGAGGCTGGGATAAGAAATGGAATGACATTGGAAGAAGACTCAAGCAAATCCACAAACCATTCTTTAGAAAAATTAATGTAGTTCTGCCTTAAGCAAGAGCAACCCACCTGTACGATCCAGTGGCCACCTTTTCACCATCCACCATCAGGAATCGGGAGGCCAAGGTGCCTTTGATCTTCCCTGCTGGCATGTAGAACCCAACTCCTGTCACAGAACGTATGCGGATATTCTAACAGAAAGGTGAAAAGACAAAATGTCACAGTAAATAGGGCAGAGAACTAGGTAATTGCCAGCTCCAAGTTTTAATATGTCACTCACATTATTTCACTACTTCCACAGCTTATTGTATATTAGCCACCAGAAATCAGAAGAGCTGCAGAAAGGAAAGCACAGTGCCCTAAGACCTGTTGTCATCCCCTGTCAATGCAAGTCACTCCCATCAGTTTATAGCCCTGTCCAATGGGTCAGCATCTTTGTAACCCTGCCTGCTATCTTCAGCTATTCATCTCAGACCACTGGCAACACAATGCTTTCAAAATCAAATAATCTTCCACCTCCAGTCCTGTGCTATAGCCCAGAAGGCCCAGCCCAGTTCAGGGGAATGAATCAGAGGAAGCTCTGAGTCATGTCTGCACTCTCTAAATCCTGATCCCTATTCCACAGAACTCGTGAGCTCTTCTCCAGATTACATTAGCAGGACCACAAAACCAAGGAACACCTGTGCAGTGCAAAGGACATGGTTACTTGGAGGGAAATGTGTGAGACAGGTCTATAGTAGTTTCTCTTTGTGCTTGTGTTCTGATGCCAAACAACACATAGCTTGACAAAACTGGGCAAATTAGAAGACCAGATAATTTAATTACTACAGAAGAAAAGGCAAAAAAATTCTATTGCTCAGAAGATAGATGTTTCTGTCTCTTATACCAAAAGGAGGGCCCTGACCTTTCTAATTTTGCTAAGAGCCCCAAATAGTTACAGTGTCCATCCAAATAGCTCACTGTTCAACAGAAAGTGAAAAAAAAACAGAACTTTTTTTGATCAAAAGGAATAGGTTAAGTGTCTCTACTGGTGTCCTGAACAGATCAGCAAATAAGAATTTCTGAAGAAGGAAAAAGCTTTTCATGAACTGAATGGAAGCAGTTATCTCCCCAGATCTCCTGTCTCACACCCTTTGGCCAGCAAACCTACAAGTAATAAAACAAAGCACTACCAGTTACAAAGAAAACACAGATTTAAGGTTACATGCCTTTCATCAACAATTGTGGGCCTGCACTTACTGTAAGAATATATTTGCTGTATAAGAATATATTGTACTGAGTGTTATTCTGCTCATGGGTCCTGGCTGCACGAGGCTGAATTACTAAACTGTCTAACGTAAACATGCCCCTCCCCCCAAACCCCAAAAGCAATGATTGTCAGTCTAAGTTTAGAGCAAATTCTCTTGTCGCTGTGACACACAAATTTAGACCATTTTCTTCATTTCACCATCTGTTTCTCTACGAATTCTTTAACAATGAAAAGCTAAAAGGTACTGTGATCTGGAGTAATAAATCCAGGGTTGGGAGTCAGTCCCAAGTGTAATCACAGTGCTGACACTATTCCCTGTGATGTTCTGTGAAAGTCAATTCACCTTTGCCTTATTCTTCCCTCATCTGCAGAGACTGAGAATCACGAGGATTTGGTTAATGCCAGCACAGCCTTGGATCCCACAAAGAGCTAAGTCCTATTATTATAAACCTCACTGACTACTTAAATATTGACAGGCTACAGAAATCAGCATGCAGGAACGAGTGATTTTAAGAATGCAGATTTCTTCGAAAAGCTTTTTTTTTCTGAATATAACTTTTACCTTTTGAATCTGTTCATATTTCCCTCACTAAAATACAGCAGTGGCAGTACAAATTCTGACTAACAGTAACTGATGATACTACTATTTTGCACTCATCTATTGCTTGATCTGTCTGGAGTCCTGTGTGGGCATAAGCTAATTAATGCTCCCAACACTGCTGAAAGTATTATTACCCTGTTTTAAAGATGAGGAGTCTGAGAGAGAAAAAGATGAAGTGACTTGCCCAAGGCCTAGCAGTGAGTCATATGTGTGGGATGCTGAATGCAGGTTGGGTAGAGCACAGGAGAAAGGGCACCTTTTCCAGTATTTAGAATAACATTGGTAATTGGCCAGCTGATCACCTGAAATATTTTTTCTCCCTTGCTGAGTAAATTTGGATGTGGGATTTGTCAAATTATGGAATATTGATTGAAAGTGACAAGAAGCACCTCCTTTCTTCAAAGCAGTCAACAGCTCTGACATGTCTGCACTTTTGTGAATCAAGAAGTATCAGCCTGTGTGAGCAGAAAGTTTATTAGCATGTCACAGGTGTGGATTTTATGGTGTTTGCATGTTCTATCACCTTCTTTTGTAGGAAAGAAAGCACACATGAATTTTTGCAGTAACTGAGATACATATAACACTTAGAAAGGCATGGAGGGGATAGAACTAAAGAGCTGAACACATAAACCTCCTTGAACAAAGTAGGCACAGAAGCGCATAAATACATCTTGAAATGCAGAAAACAAACACAAAGTCATATAAACATCGAGTCACTTAACAGGTTATTTGTATAATGGTTTCTGCCTTGAAGGATCTGGGAGCATTTGTAGGCTGAAATATTAAGCTGTACAGAGGAAGAACAAGCCTGGGTCCACGTACTGAAACTACACAACAACAGAAGAGGAAAGACAAATAGAAATGAGGTGAGATTGCAGCCGTATTTGGGGAGGTGCTAGTATTACAGCAGTAACAAATATTTTGAGGACCAACTAGTTAACCAGACAGAAGTGACCCCTCTAGATCTGTATCCTTGCAGAATTCTAAGGTTTGACATATCCTGGCTGATGGAAGCAGCAGTCTGCATTATATACCCACATTTCCTTCCACACTTGCAGCACTCTCATCAAAAGCAGTGACTAACGCCGCCCTAGGAGCACCTTACCAGAGACTGGCAACAGTCAAGCCTGACAGACCATCCAAACCCAAACAGTGAAGCAATTGGTCTTTCCTGCTTTATTGTAACACTTTTAAGCCTCACCCTGAATCCACAGCAAGTTAAATTAGACCCAGTTTAGAAAGTCAGTAATAGGTGGCGTTGTGACTGACAGCTGTCACTCAACAGATCTTGCAATAGTGCTCACAAACTTGGGTTTAGTAGGAGGGATAAACAAGACAGACACCTAAAGGGAAGCACTGTAAGTACTTCCACCAGGGAGTCCCTCCATGTACCTTTCCCCTTAGAACAACTGCTGATACATACGTTGCAGAGCAAGCAGGAATCTTTAATCTAAATTGGGATGGATGGCTTGACCAACCTCTATAATCTAATAGATGTAAAACAGATTAAAGTGAGGCAACAGACCAAAGCAGTAGCTGATAGATGACAGTGGCTAAACAGTCCCTTGCACTGACTGTGTTTTCCAACACGCGGAGATCCCCTTTCAGCTCACTCTGGAAAAATCGGATCCCCTCAGCCAATAGAATCTGTTGGGGTGGCTCCTGTCCTTTGTTTTCTTGTACTACTGCTTCACCTGAGCACAGGGCTGAAGGGGAGGCCCCAGATGCCCATCACTTCCCACTCTAAAATTCTAGATGGAAGTACCACAGAAGCAGGACAGAGGGAAAGAGATATGGGATTCACGGGGACAGAACCACGGTAACAACAGTAAAGGAATTTTTCTTATTTGGGGTCTGCAAGATTCTAATTTCTGGTGATCAGACCACCAGGTCAGAGAGATGGGCTCAACTTATGCCGGGACACAAAGCAGCCACAACCTGGAAGCAGCCACCAAGTAATGCTGGGAAATACTGTGGACTTATCCAAAGTGTTTGCCTTGAACAGTTTTGGAAAACTATTTTGTTGACAAAATAGTAACTTTCAGGTATTCAAGTAGAATGGATGGAATGCAGCCTGCTGGACCCTGGCCTGCCAGGTCATTACTAGGCATTATTTGTGTCTTTGCAAAAGAAGAGTGTTGTAAGCCCCCATTTTTCAAAAGATCACAAGCAGCTTAGAATTCTCTAACAGGTAATTAAAAATAAACTAAAACAACAGCACGGCATCACATTACACTCAGCTTCTCCCTCACTTGAGTTAGGAAGCAATGAGGAAAGATATGAAATACTGAAATTCCAAAAATTTCTTACACCAAAACTTTTAGGAATTCTTGAAGTGAGAGGAGGAACGCCTTACATGTTGGGAAAATTAACGTACAAATTAACCCAGATGTGAGCTTCCTACAGATAACTCATGCTCTGCGCTTGATTGGAGCTCTAGTTGAACTCCCTGTCTTTGAGCATCTGTTACTGGGGTCTGAGTTACCAGAAGCATAAGGAGATAGAGAACTCATGTAAAATCTGGTGAGAACGCTCACCCTCAGGTCAACAAAAAGATGACTGTGAGGCTATGATTTTTTTTATATCTGAGAACTTTGGATCACTGTCCTCTCCAAAGAACACTCGTGTCAAACATAACAGAAGTCTGGCAAACCATGTCCTGTAGGCTCAGGAAGCCATATGACTCACACACAGACACGCTCTTACTAACATCCCAGGATGAATGTGCCAATGGTTGAATTTAAATGCATTTCTAGTGATCTCTGGCCTTCAGACAAAAACTGAGGTTTTCTCATTTCATGCTTGGAGTCAGTAAAGAACTTTTTGTCTTTACAGAGTGAGGTTCTATCTTCCCACTGCAGTTTCCCTCCTGTGAGCCTGTCAGCAGATCACGACACTGTGCTATCTCAAAATGATACAATAGCCAGGAACTGTGGGAAAATGCCCACCTACACAGCACAAAATCCAGTGTTAACAGCAAATCTCCCTGTATTAGGACCATCTAGGTATTCACCCTGCACTGAATGAAAAGGGCAATGGAAACAAAAAAAAAACAAAACAAAACAAAAAAGCAAGAATTACAGAACAATCTGAGCATCTGGTAGTGACAGAAGACAGAATAAGCATCCTGACCCTGCAGCAATGACAGCTCATGGTAGTGTCATCTCTTTCCCTTTCATGATCAGAACTTCCCTCTAAGCCTTAAAGTTACATCCCACATTGCTGCAACATTCTGAGAAAAAGCCATCATGTAAATCTTGCAGAAGCATTCTGAAGGAAAGGTGGGAAAAAGGTCAGGAAGGAACAACATGCAGCAGGATACTAAGAGGCTATCCTCCTTGAGAGGCAAATGACCCATTTCCCCTTACAAGAAGACTATTGCCAGTCCTTCCATAGTCCCATACATAGGAATAAACTGCATTGGCCATAATAAGATTAATTAAGGCCTTAGCCATAGTGGAAAAATAATATAACAACCTTAAAGGGAATTTAAGATACAGTATGACATAGCTGGGAAAAGAGGGGGGAAATGTTTAAGGACAGCACTCTGTAGGCTGGAATTAGGCAGAAGAGTGAACAACTAGCTCAAAGAAGGATGTTAAGAAGTTCTTAGTGGGCCTCCTTCAGCTCAGCTTTTACGTGGACTTCTTTTAGCTAAAGAAGTCTAATGGAAAACATAGCAAAGGCTCCTGTGAGAGAAGGGAAGCACAGGAGGGACACAGAAGAGTTTTCTTCTGCTTTTGATGGTGTCAATTTGAACTCTGCCTTTCTGGAAAGAGTAACGTGGAGAAAGGCTGCTGCAGGACCTAGTCACTGCTGTAGCATGTCACTGGGATGATTGGTTTTGCAGGGTAAAGTCTGTGTAAATGTATGGAGAAAGAGGAAAGGGAAGACCAGAAGGGACCACTTACTGTGTAAAGACAGATGAGGAAGACAAAAAGGAATTCACTTGTCCAAAGGCTTTGCAACCTCTTCTAAAATGCCAGAGCATCTTTTCATTCCTTCATTCAATCCAGGAATAAAAATATGCAGTACTGAAAGCTTCATTCCTTCACATGATGACACGGTGAGAAGAGTACTGGGAGACAGGTATTGCAGCAAATGGAGCTGCTGCTGAGATTTCACACTTCTGTACCACAGAGACTTGAGCCTAAGCCACAGAATATCCCTGGAGCTTGAAACAGGTCTATTATAATGATGTCTGCATCTTGCTTTCAAAGACACCAAGAAGAAAGAAACTGCCATCTCTGTTTTGGAGAAAGATGAGAAAGCTGCTTGGCTGGATGCCTATTTTTGACAAAGTCCAGAAACTCAGAGCAGAGTGGTAGTTCACAGGAGCACTGTTAGATATAGTAATTTTAATAGATATTAGTAATTTTCATCCAGATTTAAGATGGTTCTCCTAAAGTGGTTAACATGAGCCTCTATAACCTTCAGAGCTTCCTGAGCTTTGGCTGTGGTTTTTATAAACAATTGAGTATTTATGGATGATCTTCCCTCCCTCTAAGCAAAAAGGCACTTTCCTCACCCCCCTTCTGCTCAGAAGAACAGTTGAATCACGAGACAGATGAATCTGGCACCCGATTGTTTCCCACCTAGCAACTTTTTCAGTATTTGGAACAAGTCTGCAGTAGAGACAATGACTAAAAAAAAAAAAAAAATTAAAAAACCCCAATGAATACAACACTAACTATGACTACACTATTATTTCAGTTTGTATGTAATAGAATGAGATCCTACTGAGGCTGCTTCTGCCAGCTGAGCTAGCTTGACTACTCTGCTGTGCTGCATGCACTATGTGAAGGCATAGTCTGACAAGGAACTGGGGAGCAGCTGTGTGCCTCAGTCCCTTATGTTCTCAGGCAAAGGAGAACTACAAGCTCTTTCCCTCCCAGATGATCACTGCTAGATAAGAAAGTCTTGATATCACAGAGTATATGTGTCCTATAACTACTATCCAGACAACAACCCAAAATGCTGCTCTGGACTCTAGTTTGAAACCTTGCATGGGCAACCCAGAGAAATTTCCTCAGAGAATTTTCTTTCCAAGCAGGAATTTTTAGGTCACAAGATCCAAGAAACCACATAGACCTCTGTTTCAGGTGAAAGCTAAAAAATATCAAAATCCTTCCTTTTGCTTTCCTCCTGTGTTAGTGAGCTACTCTGTCTCTTACCCCTGTGTTCCATCAACACCTAAGTGCTGTGATGTGACTCGTAGGGAGGAAGAGAAGTGTTTGCCTGTTCCAAGATTCATTACAACTGAAAGAGGCAATTGACCTGGAGGAGATAATGGTTCAATCCTGAGTGTCTTACCCGGATCTGCAAGTCACTGAGGTCAAGGCATCTGCACATTTCCAGGAAGAGCTTCACACCCTCCTCATCCAGGATGATATAGACGGGGATCCAGCGCTTGTATGCTGCGTCAACTACATCGCGGAAGATGTCCCGGTCTGTAAACACATCCATGACTACTGCAATAATCTGCAAACAAGAAGGCAAGAGACAGACAACTAAATAAAATATTAGGAACAGAAAAGGAGGCCGTCACACTGGTGCAAAATAAGATGACAGATACTAGAATATGGAGTAAGGGGTATACAGGGGAGCAAAAGGACAGGGATCTACATGCTCAACCACTATCAATAACCCTGTGATTTTTCTGGCTTGGCTCCTGCTGCACTTTGGAAGGAACTTAACAAAGGTCTTTGAGAGTTCTCCTTCTTCTGAGGAAAGATGACATGTCAGCAAGCTGAAGAATGCCAAACCCAGCTATCTAGTTTTAACTCTGTATTGTGAAACGTGTGTTACCTCTGTAACAATTCATTTAAACAAAAAGAACACTGAAAACAGAGTGAAAAAAGAAGAGTGAAAAACACACCTCTAACACTTAATCAGAAGGTGAGTAATGGAAGTCTGAATGTGCAGAGGAGTCAGGGTCTGAATCCTCAGATGTGGTGCACAGTGCAGACAAAAATAATTTTATTTACCTATTTCCCCAATTCCCTGTGAGAAGCCTGCTCTCAGGGCTGGCTTCCCAAAGGATGTCTTATGAAGCTCAAATATAAACAACTCATATTTGTTAGGAAGGGATTAGAGTATCTGAGATTTGGAGGCAAAATGATCATTCCCATTCTTCACATGTACACTTTTTTTTCCAGTATAAAAGTAATCCCTCTTTTCAGTCATAGATTTTTAGTTAAAAACAAAAGGTTGTACTGATGTGACAGACAAGCCTGAACATTCATAGGACAAGTAACAACAAAACCAACTTTAGTGCTGATCCTACATGTTTTGTCTTTCTGTATCTTTTACATCATTAGAAGTAACAATTCACTTTTCTGCCTGGAAGAGTTATTGCCCCAACATTTGAAAGGTTATGAAGAAAACTACTGTTTTCCTAGTCTTCTTGAGAAACCTCAACTTGACAATAAGCAGGGAACAGAGCTGCCTAAATTGGAACCTCCCAGGTGCTGGGGTCACAGCCACAAGCCAAGCTGTGCTGAGACAGCACATACAGCTGTGAATGGAGCTGAAGATGGGATCCTACAGTAGGATTTTCTTCCCTTGAAGTCTGGAAAAGGTGCAGCTCAAGTTGAAGGAGCCCCCTGTGGCAGGGGGACATATTCTCACCAAAGACCTTTTTATTTTCAAAACTGCCCTTGAACAAACTGCTTTTAGGAAAGAGATGTCACAGTAACTGTCTCAGGCTGAGTCTCTGCTTGTATGGCCAACAACAACCAATATATCTGCTCTGCCAGGCTCCTCCATCCATCCATAGTGCTTACACAGGCTTTTCTGTGTTAGAAAAAGAATTTTTAAAAGTGCTGACATTGTGTGCATGCTCAATATTAATATGTAGGTTCCTAATAGAGGTGAACTATTGTGGAAATATGTTATACCAATATTAAGACTGCTAGGCAGAATTGGATGTTAGGTCCTGCCTTGGTTCTCACTTCCCAGCACAAAGCAGCAAGCTGCAGGTAATTTTACTAGAATCTCTGAAAATTAAAATATGGTGAACTTGTGCTACTTTATTCCTAAGCAACTTCATATATATGTGAAGAGTTCATGCATTAATTCAGGCCTGTTATGCTCCCCTCCACAAACTGTGGTATGGATGGAGCAAGAATGCCAGTTAATATTCATTTGAAGAATATCCACAAAGGACATAAGAAAAGATAGCAGTGTGAACGTGTTTTTTTGTTCCATCCCCTCCATTTGCAATGAGTCCAGTAACTGCAGAAATTACCCTGAATCCTGGACAAACCCACTGAGTGTTAGTACTGGCCTTGCAATATGAAGGGGCTCTGGGGCCACAAGCCTGTGCACTGAAGCCATGAAAACTGCAGCCCCATACGAAAAGCAGAGGAGCTTGCCTTGCATTCAGTGCTTCCAAGCTGGCAAAATGTGCAGTGGGCAACCCCTGTTGCTGTTAAGTCTTCTCAAATGCCTGCCACAGCTGGTGAGCTGTCAAGATTACCTCAGAACATTCCCAAATACAGCAAGTCTGAACATGAGCATCTATCCCTGCAGGAGGTTTTCCCCACTCCTCTACCTATCCTATGGGTAATGAACTTATCTATAGGGCCCATAGGTGTGCCTAGCTCTTCATAGGTATTTCAAGATTGACAAGCATTAACTTGCCAATCTCACTGTGGCAAGGGAGCTTAATTAACGTATGTTTCTAAAACCCTGATGATAAGCCACCCACAGATATGTGCCACATTTTACTAGTATCTGTTTAGACCCCCTTCAAAAAAACCCAAACCTAAAGAAAGCCCACTCTCATCTGCTGAATGAAAAGCTGCTACCTGAGAGACATTTTTTTGCCAGGGCTAGCTCAGCTGAACACAATAGACATAGTTATCTATGAAAAGGACCATTAAACACTCAAATGGCTGTTAAACATGAAACCACCTTTGGGCTGGGAAGGGCACAGTTCATCCAGTCAGTGAAAAAATAAAAATGTACAAAGGAATTAATTAGTTTTAGGTTCCAGGCACTGCTATAGAAGAGAGCAAAGTTTCCTGGTCCTTGCACAGTCTGTAGAGTGCTTTGTAGCAGTGCAAAGAGGATGTGAAGTCGCACTGAATCAGAGCACAATGATTTTACAGCTTCTGGCTCTTTTATACCACTGATGACACCAACTGATGAACTGGATTACTGAGTGTGCTGGGGAGATCACCCACTGGATTAATGCCCCTCTGGAAAGTTTTCTGTGTTTCCCAGCAGATTTGGTTCTAACAGGTCTGCCAAACCTGTGCATACAGCATGTGCTGGGGGAGGGGGAGCAGATGGCAGAGGAAATTACTCCTGAATTGGAAAGTAGAAAAAACAGAAAGCAGCAAAACTAAGAACAGGAATGACATCTCTTATGCTGTTATTCCCTTTACCCAGAGGGGGATTCCAGCTATGAAGGGGATCTTTCCTGGAAACTTCACCCACACCTAGAAAAACCTCATAATTTCCCCACCTACTCAACACAACCCCTTGTAGCATCATGGCTGGCTTATTTTCTAGTCAGAGGTGCCCTGCCACTACTAACAGTCCTGTTCAGTCAAAGATAAACAGGAGAAGCAGTCACATATCATCTGGACTCTTGGCTTCTTCCAGTCCAGGATGGATGGTTTTAAGACCACAGAAAAGAAAACAAACTCTACCCTGAAAACAAACTCACTGCCCTGTGTTTAACTAGGGATAGCTACACATACAGGAGACGTTGCTCTAACAGCATCATGACCTGACTTCCCCTGAGCCAGGGAATCAGACTGGGACAGGACAAAGTGAACCATGGATAGAAAATATCAGTTTAGAGAGGAGAAGCAGAAGTTTAACCCAATCGTGGGCATCAGCTTTGGGAAACAATGTGACTGGCAACAAACCTCAAAGAAAGCCCTGCTTGGTGGTCGCCAACCAGCTGGAGGCCAGCGTGCTCCGCCTGCTTTGGAGGAGGTGAGCAAGGAAGGCCTGGCTGTGGCGGCCTCTCTCCCCCTCCTTCCAACCCATACATCTCCCAGGCAGGCCCTCCACCCAGGTTCCCTCGGACAGGGTGTGAGGGTGGGTAGAGGCGGGCAGGGTGGCCCACTGTGGGCGCCTGCTCGATGTGGTGGCCGGGCCCTACCTTCTGTGCCTGCTGGATCATCTCTCGCACCACCTCCTTCAGATGGGGCGCGCTCTCCTCCTTGCGGGGGTGCGTGAAAAGGGCCACCCGGCTGATGCCCCGGTAGAAGGTCTTGTCGGTCCAGCCCAAATCCAACGGTGGCACCTCCGTGTCCGAGCACTCAGGCCAGTAGGCCAGCGAGAGGGTCTCACCACAGGGTCCCCGCGCCACCTTGCCGCCCTCCCGGGGGTCGTCATATCCCCGCCAGCTGCCCCGCAGAGCCTGCAGCTCCCGGCTGGAGAGAAAGTCTCGGAGCTGCTCCTTCCTCAGCGCCTCCCGGTAAGCGGCCTCGCCCCGGGTCACCAGCTCCTCCAGGGCCCGCCGCTGCTGCTCGCTATAGTAGAAGCGGGCCTGGGCCTCCGTCACCTTCTCGTTGACGTGCGAGTCGTCCAGTAGGACCACTTGGGACTCCGCCATGCTGCCAGCACCCGCAGCACCGGGAGGCTGCGGGAGGAGGGAAAGGCACAGCCGGGACCGCCTCACCTGGCCTGCCCGAGCCCGCCCCGACGGGTGGAGCGGCCGCACCGCCCTGCGCCGGCCCCTC
>JANHGL010023006.1:3208-19303 GCA_024611195.1 Ceyx melanurus | reverse complement strand
GGCTGCGGAGGATGCGGTGGCACCTGGGCGCGAAGGGTCCAGCCCCGGTGGTCCTGGACCCCCGGAGGCTCAGGGGTCGCGGGGCGGTCGCTGGGAATAGTCAGAGCCCGGCTCTGCGGGAAGGGGGTCCCCGGGAGAGGGATCGCGCCCATCGCCCGGGAGTGGTCCTCACCCCCCCACTGTCTCTGGTGCCCCTGGGAGCGGAGGGCAGGGCAGCCGGGACCCCCGAGGATATCGCCTGGGGTACAGTCCCCAGAGCCTCAGGGTTTGGCCCGTCACGGGTGACCGGGGAACAAAATCACCCATGAAAAACAAACTTCCCCTGTACCTCCCGCTGCGGCCGCACAGGGACCACACGCAGGGGCTGGAGCAGCCACCGCTGGCCCCAGCGCGGCCGCACGACACGGCTGGGCTGCTGCCAAGCCCACTGCTGTCCCTGCTCAGCCACACGCTGCGGTGGTTCCGCCAGCGGGCTCAGAGGCAGCATCCAGCTGCTCCTTGCTGGGACTGTGCTTCTCGAAAGAAAGGGGGGCAATGTCCATGAATGCTGGCAGCCTGGGCCCTTCCCTGCTCTCCCCAAGCACATGCCAGGTGAAGCTGCAGTTTGGGGGTGAGGATGGAGGCTGGGAGCAGCAGGGGTGGCTCCAGTGGCCATCGTTCTGTTTCTGTACCTACGTGCCACAGCAATTCAGTGTGTGATGGCACAGCCATGGTGGGCTCCAGGAGCTTGGCAGGGCATCCATGGAGCTTGCTGGGAACCAAAACCACTTCTGGAATTCTGTCATCTCTGATCCCAGCCCCTACAGTGCAGGTTCCTTTGGGTCCTTAATGGGGCACTGACTCCAGTCCCTCTTCCATTAAATGACCTTCCTCCCTGCAGGAAAACGCCGTCCCAGTGTGAAGTTCAGGTTCTTTTTCAGGTTTTAGAGTTGCTCACTAAAGTGACATTCTCAGCAGCACCATCCCAGGTACGTGGGCTGCATCCCTCAGCAGGGCTCCTGCCATGGGCCGTGCAAACGGTGCCAGTGGTGACCCCGTCTCCAGCAGCCTGCCCAGTTTACTCACCAATGTGGGAAGCAATGTGACCAAACCAGGCTCCTGCACAGTCCCTCCTCTGGCTTGGCCATCTCCTGGCAAGGGTCCCATCGTCCTGAGAAGCTTCTCCTGCGGGTTGAGGACAGCCAGGAGCAGCATCCTAGTGGGCACAGGACAGGGACTGGGCACCCGCATGCCTGAAGCAGCTGGGAGAGCTGCAGCTGGTGCAGTCGTGCCTCACCAGCCCCTGGAGCTGACTGCTGCATGCCAGGATCAAAGGAAATTTCACTACACGGGGAGAAAAAAAGGATACCTGGGATATACATGAAACAACTTCTCTCTTCCAAGTCTCAGTTATAGAGGGAGATATCTGATTGAGGAATCAGGGGAACTGCACCGTGCCCCGAGGAGCTGTCAGCAGAGTGGCCAGGTCCTGTTCCTCCCCAGCGCTGCAGCAGGAGCACCACAGCCCTAATCTTGCCCTCGGATCTGCTCTCAAAGACCAAATAACAGGATGTTGGGCTGAGACTGGAATCTCCTGCTCACTTGGTGTTTGCTGCTTAGAGCACTTCTACTTGAGTCCTTGCTGGCTGCACCTTGGCTCCGAGCTGTGATGTTTGCATTCTCTAGACTTTTCCTCTGGCTGTGAGCAGAGCCAAGCCGGTCCCACGGTGTTTCTCTGTTTTCCCCTGCAGATATTGCTCTTGGCTGCTGGCTTGTCTTCAGGGCTGTAGTTTTTGCAAGTGTTCTTTCAAAATAAACCTGACTGTCTCCTCTGCAGCCACTCCACAGCTCACAGCTCACGCCGTTTCACCCCCTGGCAAGTGGGAGGTGCAGCAGCCCCCGAATGAACATCCCAATCTGCCCCAAGCTGCAGCCACGGGGCAGGTTGGGCAGGGATGCTGCAGAGCTGTTTTTGTTTCGTGCCTGTTTCTGCAGCCTTGATGAACCACCTCCTCCCAGCACAGCCCCTCCCCAGCAGGGGTCAAGGGTCTTCAGCTCCAAACAGGACCCTGGGAGCCCTGGAGCTGCATCACCCCCCTCTGCCAGCCCAGCCACCAGTGGGGCCGGCAGCCTGGCTCAGGTGCGGGGAGGAGAATTGCCAAGCCCCACGTGGCGTGCAGCTGTGGCCCTGGCACTCTGCTCTCGCTCACGGTGCCACCAGAAGTGGTTGCAGATGACGATCTGTCTGCGCTGTATGTGCTGTGAACGGCTCGTAGGCCCGAGGAAAACTCCTTCGATGGGAAAAATAAGTGCGTGAGCCTTTCATCGTCCCCGGAGCTTGCGGCTGCGGAGCTGCGTCCCACGGAGCAAACCCGGCTCCGGTCCGGCCGTGATTCACCCCAGGTTGCTTTGGCTGCCGCTCGCAGAGCGGATGTTGTCCCTGAAATCTGGCATTTTTCGGTGGTGATGGAGTGTATTCACCAGCACAGAGGGAGCCGAGCTCCAGCACGGATGCTGGCAGCAGCTTTCCCCATACCTGGAGCCATCCCAGCAGAGCCCGGCGCAGGATTCCTGGCCGGGGTGGGGAAAGGCACGGAGCTGCTGTGGGAGGGAGGCTCCGTAAAGGACGAGAGGGGGTTGCTGGTGCAGGCCAGGACGTGTTCTGCCCCCCCTCCCACCCTTTTCGCCGGTACGTGCCATTCCCACCCCAGCTCCGGGACCCCGCGGCACTGACACCGCCGTGAACCGTGGGAGGAGGCAGCTCGGTCAGGCCGGGCATGCTGCCAAACCCACCTTGGAGGAGTTCTCGGCCACAGCATGCCGTGGAGCCCAGCGCTGGGGAGATCCCCGGCGAGGTGAACTTCTCCTGACTCCCCTCGGCAGCCGGAGAGGTGTGGCAGGTTGTGACCAGAGCCTGCGGCGTGGAGCATCCTCCCAGCACCGTGACGGCGGCGCTCGCAGCAGCTCCGCATCCCCCCAGCCTGCAGCTGCCATGGGCTGGGGCTGCTCTTTTAGGTGCTCACGGTTTTCAGCAGCATCGAGTGCGGAGCTACTGGCACGGGAGGAGCCCAGAGGATGCTCCAGCTGCGCTGCAGCACGGCCCCCTTTGCAAAAATTCCCATCTTGCAAAAAAACCTAACGGGTGGTCTGACCTTAATGTGTCTGAGCTAGATAAGAACCTGCCTGCCGCCTCCTGTCTGGATACGGGAAGAGATCTGAGATGAAAGGGAGGCAGACAGAAGGGCTGGGAGATGAAGGCAACTCTGCAAGTCGGCCCCATGATGAGAGGGATTCAGGGTCACAGGGCTGAGCTGCTGGCCAAGCCCCAGGCTCCTGGGCAGCCCCTGCCTGGCCCTGAGCGTGTGGTTGGCTGGGAGGCTGAGCAACTTTACTAAATTAGCTTTATTTTTCAGAAATGTTAATTTTTAGCTGCAATTTCCTATGGAAAAAAATGTGGTTTCTATTCTGTGTGCCTGTCCCTCTGCCCCAGCCTTGGAAACTGTTCCCAAATTCCAGAAGAATGTGAAGCAGGTCTGGCAGGGGTCTGGCGAGCTCACGGGCCATACAGAGCAGCCGATGGACATGGGAGACTTTCCTTCATCAGCCACAACACCGGGCACTCCAGGAATGGCTCTCGGTCCCTCCTGGTGCTCAGGGGATGACGCCCATCCCTGTCCCCACAGCCGGTGGCACTGGGGCTGAGCTGTCAGTGGCACCCCCATCCTTGAGTGCTGAGCATCCCAGTGGGGCTGGTGACCAGCACGCTGCCAATGTGCATCAAACCCCTCTCCGGGAGGGCTCAGGGGGCTGTGCCTCTTGGCACTTCCATTCTCCTGGCACAGAGGCTCCATCCCGGGTCTGCGGGGACTGGCCCAGCGTGGTGGCAGTGCTGCTCCTGGCTCCCTCTGTCCCAGGGGACCCTGCTGCCGTGGGATGGGCGGGAAGGGGCCCTTATCTGGTGGCTGCAGTCTGGGGCACGAGGGCAGTAGAGGAAGGGGCCGGGCGGGAGCAGGGCAGTGAGCCCAGCAGTGAGCCCAGCAGTCGGCCCTTCTCATCCGCCCGGGGCAGCGAGAGCGGATTTGCCACTTGCCAAAGCAAACTTCAACCCTGACAATTGCTGTTGTTATTAACACCGGTGCTGGGCTGGTGCTGCTCTGTGCCACACTGGGGCTCTGGGGACACAGGCTACAGGCCTGGGCATGCAGGAGACCACTGTGACATTATGACAATCCAAGGCTGCAGGGTGCAGATGGTTCCTTCAGCAGTACTGAGTGTTTCAGAGAACATGAACTTCTCAAGGAAGGTGACTGCCTGGAGGATGGATGGATGGATGGATGGATGGATGGATGGATGGTGACTTCTTTCTCTGCCCACAGTGAATCCCTGCTGCTATTTCCCCTGCCAGAACCAAGGGGTGTGCATGAGGGTCGGCCTGGGAGGATACGAGTGTGACTGCACACGGACAGGGTACTCCGGGGCCAACTGCACCTCTCGTAAGTCCCTCTTGCTTGGAGGACCACTGACACCCATGGGTCCTGAGGCAGCACGTGCTCTCACTGGCTGTGACAGTGTGGGTGGGCTGGGGCTGTTAGTGGGCTTCGTTAGCAGGGTGAGTGGTTTCACTGGCCTGTCTCCCCCAGCCGAGCTCTGGACACGCCTCCACAACCTGCTGAAGCCCAACCCTGCCTTCTACCACTTCGTCTTGACCCACTTCAAGTGGTTTTGGGACATTATCAACAGCACCTTCATCAGGGACACACTCATGAGGCTCGTGCTCACAGGTGAGGGGCTGAAGCGGGTCTTGGGGTGCAGCAGGACTCGGGGACCCTCTGGGCATCAGCAGAGGTGTGGGTGGAGGTGGTGGGGCTGCCATGATGCTGAGCAGCTCCTGCTGGCACAAGGGGCACCGAGCTTGAGTCACCTCACCGGGAGACCCAGGGAGGTTGCCATCCTGCACCCTGCCTGGGGCAGCAGTGGGGTGCAGGGGCCAGGCTGTCCGTGTGTCCCCGGACATGAGTCCTTGTCCACGTGCTGGGCTGAGAGCCAGCTGGAAAACACAAGCAGCCCTCAGCACACTGCGCTTCTCAGGCTAAAGGGCTCTTGAGCAGCCGCACAGAAAGCAGCCTGTGGAAATATGGCCCCTGTTACTCATGTCCCCACATTCATCACTTTGCATAAATATTTAGGTTCCAGCCCTCGGAGCCGCAGCGACACGTTCACAAGGCTCCGGCTGTTGGCTTTACCATTTCTGTGTGGTTGTCATCTCATTCATCATCCAAGAATCCACTCAGTGCATTAGCACGAGCCCTCCTGTGCTGCAGGGAATTGCAGCCTTTAAAAGGCTCGGAGCAGAGCCCAGGACGCCCACGTGCCTTCCCTGCCTGTATGCTGCTGAGCCCTGGCGTGGCAGGCTGGGCAGAGGCTGTGTCAGAGCCCGTGAGCTGCTGTCTCAGGCCCCACAGTGCTGACCCTCCACATCTCTCCTTTCAGTTCGTGCCAATCTCATCCCCAGCCCTCCCACCTTCAACTCTGACTATGGCTACATCAGCTGGGAGGCCTATGCCAACGTCAGCTACTACACCCGCATCCTCCCGCCCGTGCCAGGTGACTGCCCGACGCCCATGGGCACCAAAGGTATGTGGCTGGCACCCCAGTGCAGCCTCAGTGCTGCTGCTTCCCATCACCAATGCCCGAGCTTTCACAGCCATGGACACCTCTCCAAGGCAGGGCTGGCAGTGCCACTGTAACACCTGAGCTGTCCTCGTGGGCAGGAGGAGCTCGATGGCACCTGAAATGCTGCTGTAAGAGCTCAGGTGTAGCTGCTGGGGCGTGTCACAGCCTGTGTAAGAGGCCTGTAAGGTGTCTGGGCAGATGAGTCAGGACCTGGTGCTGCAGATGTGGCAGCGCTAGCTGATGGCCCCACAGCCAGCACTGGTACCCTGCTGGGTCGGTGTGGGGCATCTGCCCTCAACCTCCATCCTTTGCAGGGAAGCAGCAGCTCCCTGATGCCCGTCTCCTGGCGGAGAGGTTCCTGCTGCGGCAGAAGTTTGAACCTGATCCCCGAGGCACCAACCTGATGTTTGCCTTCTTCGCCCAGCATTTCACCCACCAGTTCTTCAAGACATCTGGGAAGATGGGACGTGGCTTCACCAAGGCTCTGGGGCACGGGGTGAGGAGGGCACGGGGGACACATGGGGAGCGAGGAGGGCAGCAGGGCATGCAGGGTCTCCCAGAGCAGCCCTGACCCTGTGCTCTCGTGGCAGGTGGATCTCGGGCACGTGTACGGGGACAGCCTCCAGCGGCAGCACCAGCTCAGGCTCTTCAGAGACGGGAAGCTGAAATTCCAGGTACCACCTGACACAACCAGAACAGCTCAGCCCTCTGATCCGGGGCTGTGTGAAGCCCATGTCCCTCTGGCAGCTTCTGGGATGCCTCAGCCTCGGTGCCCAGTGTGGCTGCTGGCTGGAGGTGCTGTGCCAGAGGGACAAGCTTTGGGGTGCAGCTGTTCTGACAGCTGCAGGCATCCCCCCAGGCAGGGCTTTATCAGTTATTTCCATCCTGCTCTGTGCCTGCAGGAGAGCAGTCATGGTGCCTATAGGGAGGCAGGTGCCAGCTGGGCAGGCTTGCACCAGGGTGGTTTTCTCCCCTCCTCCCTTTCTGCCACCCTGTTCTTGTCTCCCCAAGGTGGTGGACGGAGAGGTGTACCCCCCTCTGGTCACTGATGCTCCAATTCACATGGTCTACCCCCCTGGCACCCCCAAGGAGAAGCAGCTGGCCATGGGGCAGGAGGTGTTCGGGCTGCTGCCAGGGCTCTGCCTGTACGCCACGCTCTGGCTGCGCGAGCACAACCGTGTCTGTGACGTGCTGAGAGGGGAGCATCCCACCTGGAGTGATGAGCAGCTCTTCCAGACAGCTCGACTCATCCTCATCGGTGAGCACCAGTGGTGCTGCGGGGCAAGGGCACCACGGAGCCCTGTGTCACCCCTTGCCCAGGCGAGCTCTGAGGACGTGGGTGTCAGTTGGTCTCTGAGGGTGGTGGCCAGGCTGGTTTTAGAGGCTGGAGGAGCTTCTCTGGCAGCCTTCTGGGGATATTTTGCTTTCGTCCAGATAGAAAAATTGGCTTTGGTTCACCAAAAGGTTAAGGCTTGATAATTCTGTCAAAATTTAGAATGATTTTATTTTAATCCTCGTTATAAATTTACTGTAATCTCATGAAAAGTATTTTTAAAGCAAAATCCAGGCCTATCAGCACATTATCTCTGGGCAGTGTATCAGTCACCACCCTCAGGAACCATTTTGGTTTGGGCAGACTGACCTTTACTGGTGGAAAAAAATCACTCGCTGAAAGAAGTCCCAACTGACTCAACGAGTCTGTGGTCAGAAAGGTCCCAGGTGGTGGGCGGGTGCTGGGACACGCTGCCAGAGCACGTGGGTTACATCTCAGGGTACAGATCTCCTGCTGCTGCCAGCTGATGGCTGCCTCTCTCACCTCCTGCCCAGGGGAGACCATTAAGATAGTCATTGAAGATTATGTCCAGCACCTCAGCGGGTACCACCTCAGCCTCAAGTTCGACCCCGAGCTGCTGTTTGGGTCCCCGTTCCAGTATCGGAATCGCATCGCAGTGGAGTTCAACCAGCTCTACCACTGGCACGGGCTGATGCCCGACTCCTTCATCATCCAGGGGGATGAGTACAGCTATGAGAAGTTCCTCTACAACACCTCCATGCTCATGGACTACGGTGTGGAGAAACTGGTGGAGTCCTTTTCCAAGCAGGTTGCAGGAAGGGTAAGGTCCTGCTCTCTGCTCCCTGCCAGTGGCGGTGGGACCCCGGGAGGGATGCTCGGGGTACCGTGGAGGCAGCAGGTCACATCTCACACACAGTGTCTTCTACCCAGGGCAGCACCTGTTGGGCATGTCACAAGTCCCCCCCACGAGCACCCTGGCCAGGCTGGGCCCTGGCAGCCCCGTTTGTTTGTTCTCTGGGATTTCTAGCAAACACCACGGTGACGCCAGGAGCCTGAGGTAAACTGGGATCTCCTGGTCCAGCCTGGGCGTGGAGCAGCGTGTCTGGCACTGTTCTTTGCTGCCATCACATGGATGTTTTCTTCCAAGCGATTACATCAGCACATCTGACCCTCTTGGCTTGTGCAGAGCAGCAAGGCTGAGGTGCAGAACTGCTGCTCTTTGGGTGTTTGGGTTCCCCTGTGACCCCAAACCCCCATAATCTCTCCCCTCCCAGGCCAGAGAGTCACTATCAAACCAGGGCTTCTGAACCATTCCCTGGCCCATCCTGGGAACAGAACTGACTGTAGCCCAGGCTGCTCTACAGCTGTTTTTTGTCACCGTTATCTGATTCCTTGCTGCTGTGAGGATGTGCTGGTCTCCACATCACCATGCCCAGGACATGGATGCTTTGGTGCAGTGGCTGCTGCTGCTGCCTTGAGCCTTACCTGTGCTCCTCCTGTGTTCTCACCCTCCAGATCGGTGGGGGACAAAACATCAACTCCCATGTGTTGCACGTGGCCGTTGGGGTCATCAAGGAGTCCCGGCAGCTGAGGCTGCAGCCCTTCAACGAGTATCGGAAGAGGTTTGGCATGAAGCCCTACAAGTCCTTTCAGGAGCTGACAGGTAGGGATGTGATGCTGCTGCAGGAGCTCTGGGGGCTTCCCCAGGGCAGATGAGCCCACGAGCTGTCCCCCAGCCCAGCAGAGCAGCTCCTTCTGCCCATCCAAGCCTTGCCTGGTTGGGACCTTCACCCCAGGGCAAACAGGGCTGATGACTTGGCCTCTATGGTCCAGAGGGCAGTGCCTGGCCTGGGAGTTGGGCTCCTTGCTGCCTGTGGTGTGGGAGTGGCTGCTTTCCCATCCAGTCCTTGCCAGGGGTGATTCCCTTGCTAAAGCATTCTGATGTTTATTTGGTGCAGGAGAAGAAGAGAAGGCAGCAGAGCTGGAAGAGCTGTATGGAGACATTGATGCTCTGGAGTTTTATCCGGGCTTGCTGCTTGAGAAGCCCCACCCCAACGGGATTTTTGGGGAGAGCATGGTGGAGATCGGAGCTCCGTTCTCCCTGAAGGGGCTTTTGGGAAACCCCATCTGCTCCCCAGAGTACTGGAAACCCAGTACCTTTGGTGGAACAACTGGCTTTGAGATAGTTAAGACAGCATCACTCGAGAAGCTCGTGTGCCTCAACATGAAGAAGTGTCCCTATGTGGCGTTTCATGTGCCTGATGCTGCAGAACATGGCAGCCCTCGGGCTGGTGGATCCTCTACTGAGCTCTAGCACCAGGACAACCTGCCCAGGTAGAGACCATCCTTGCCTAGGTGCCAGCTGAGCTCAGCTCCTGCCCTGGCACTGAATCTCTTGTTGTTCATTGCAGGGAGCAGTGGGGACACGGGGACCTGCTCACCCCCGTGCCGAGCAGGAGCAGGACAGCAGAGGGTCCCTCCATACCAGCCCTTGAGAAGAGACTGGTACCAGCTCTGTGAAAAGCTCGAGTGCCTCAGGAGTGTGGCTGCCACCACTGCCCTCAGCAGACCCAGTTCTCTTGCTAGTGAATACCTTGCACTAAGCCAGCTTTGGGGATGCCCAGGAGACAGCTGCCACCCCGGGCCACTCTGGGCTCCCCTGTGCTTTCTCACTCTCCATCCCCACTGCTTTCCAGCACCAGGCCACCAGCAGCCACTCTTCTGCAGGGCTTCCCACTCAGGACAGTGGAGCACAGAGCCTGGGGAGCCTTCACATGCCTTTCTCCTCTGCTGCACCCAGTTAAGGTGTTAAGCTCTGCAGGGGAGGTGGAGGAGGCAGGTGGCAGTGTGCAGAGGAACACTAACTAGCAGTAGGAACCTGCCCTGATGTGCTGCTCCTGCAGCCACCATCCACCCCAGTCTGCCCAGCACATGGACTTAGCCAAGAAGAAGGAACCAAAGCAATGTCTCTGCAGGAGGAGACCAGGGAGAAGCATCAGACCAGACATCCCAGACCTCCTGCATCTCCCACCCTCTGGCTTGGACCCCACCACATACCACCACCACCCACCACGCTTGCTCAGAGCAAGGTGCTACCTCTCTGCAAACACAGTGAGGAAGACTCTTCTGTCCTGTGACCATCACACCTCCCTGCACGAACAGCTCTGCAAACAGCATCCCCGGGGTGGACCCCACTTCTGTCCTGCTCCAGAAACACGGGCAGATGTCAGCCCTCTCCGGCATGATGATGTGGTTGCAGCAGCCACTCTCACTGGCCTCCATCCCCAGCAGATCCTGGCTCACCTCCAGAAAAAAAAAAAAAAGACATTTAAAATAATAAATGATTTTCAAAATTGCTCTGATTTGCTCCAGCCAGTTTCAGGCTGTCTCACCAGCACCAGGCCCTGTGAGAGGGCAGGACACTTGGGAGGCAGCAGGAGCTGGGGGAGAGGAGAAGTCCCTGGAGTGTTGCTAGAAGGCTGGTGTCCCCACAGGGCCATGTAGCCTGAGCTGGTGCTGTGCCACCTCACTGCCAACTGCACCAGAGGAGAGCAACGGAGCTGTACTCACTGCAGGAGATGCTTCAGAGGGATTCTCTGAGCCCAAGTCTTGAGCTTCGCTGCCCTGTGGCCACCACCCACCCCCAGCCCGGTCCTGTGCTGCCCCAACGCTGCTCACATGGCTCTTGCACCCCCCCTTATGTATTTCTGTCACATAAAATCTATCCACACACAAATCTCACTGGCCAGATGCTTTGTAGGCACAAAATAGCCAAGAGCAGATGGTTGCAGCTTCCTCCTGTGTGGGGCCAGAGGAGGGGAGAGTTCCTGGGCTCCTGCTCCATCCATGCAGGACCTCCACGTGGAGGTGGGGGCTCTGCAGCTCCTGACCAGACCCAGCAGAGGGTTCTCCAGCCAGGCACTGCTGGCTGCTCCTCTGCCCATCACACAAAGCCACAGCAGACAAAAGGAGAAGCAGGGCAGGAAATCCTGACCCAGGGAACTGCCCCGAAACCTGGGGCCAGGCAGCACACAAGGGGTGGGGCAGGCAGGGGTGAGCAGGACAACAGGCGTGGTACCTCCAGGCAGGGAGACACAACCCCCTCCATACTCTGCTGCCAGTCCCTGGGAGAGGATGAGGATGGAGGAAGGTGTTGGGTATTTGGGGAGGGAGTGACAATCCTGTAATGTCCCAACTTCTGCCCTGGAAGTTTCATTTTTGGTTACACCAGCTGATTTTTTTTTGTCCTCAATAAACCAAGTATGTCATGATCCAAACTCGTCAAGGGAGAGTTGTGAAGCACTTCCCAGGCAATATTAAAACCAGTTGAAAGGGTGTGTCACATAAATCTTACACTAGGGAGGTATAAAGAGCTCGTGCCTTGGCAGGGACACGCTATAAGGATGTCATAGCAAGGGAACATCTGCAAGCAGAGACTCCCAAGGCAAGTGTGAGCTTTCTCACCCCCTCTCTGGAACACTCCAGAAATGAGATGGTTTTATCAGGATACCATCTGGGTTTCAGTTTGCTAATGTCAGGCAGGGAGGCAGACCCAACCCATGAAAGCACAATGGGCAGGTGTGCCTGTTACATACTCACTTGCATTGGTCCTGCCCTGCCCAGCCAGCCTGGCACGTAGAGACCCTGCTCCTACCGCCTCTGTGCAGCTTGCAGCACCATGCAGCAAGCCAAGAGGAGGATGTGGTTCTTTCCCATCCTGTGGATCCCTTTCCCCAGATCAAAAAATAGGGCAAATGGCAACAAATGGAGAGCAATGCACAGCCCAAAGATCATTGGTGTGTCCCAGATCCATGCTGGGATCCAGGCACCCCCAGAGCATGCCTGTGGCTGCCCCTGCCCTGCTCCAGCCTCCAGCATCCTTCCCCATCAGGCTCAAGGCACAAGCTCGGCTCGTTTCAGTTAGACCACAAACATCCTTGCTTTTGTTTGTAGCTATCAAAGGCTGCCAGGGCTGTTTTGGAGGCCAGTGATAAGTGCACGAAAGCCCATGGTGCACACATGGTGCTCTCTGACACCAAGGAGAAACCAGGAGCTAGCTCAGCTGAGCCAACTCTGGTAAACCCAACACCTCTCCCAGCCCAGTCCCAGACAGCAAAGTGTCTCCCACCTGCACCTCAGCCTTGAGCTAGCGGGGAAAGCTCTGGACTTGTTTCTTTGTAGGACCAACAAGTACCAACCCCAGGCACGGCCTCCCACCCACTACTGAAACCTCCTCCTCCACAGCCTGGCCCTCCATGGCCCCACACATGGGGCTTCCCCCAGCCCAGTGCTGCTGAGCCTGTTCTTTGCTGGCCTTTCAGCCGTGGCACTCGGCAGAAATGGCTCAACATCCTCCCAGCTCCTCCATCCCGTGCAGCCACGTCCCAGGCAGAGACAGCCGTTTGCAGCTCCACGCAGTGTTTAGTCTGGTGCATCCACCCACATCTCCCAACCAAAGCAAGGGCACCCCTGTGAGCCCCGGGAGTGGCCAGAGGCCAGTTTGGCCTCTGGTTTCTTAAACAAGCAGCTGTGAGGGGCCCAGCTGCAGCTCACCCACGCAGGCACAGCGTGGCCGGGAGGACGGCGTTCGTGCAGCACGAGCAGCAGCAGTGCAAACAGCTGCCTGTGGTCAGGAGACCTCCTCAGTGGTGGTTTACAGAGCAGCCTGTTCAGGAAGGTCACTTGTCCACAGAGCTTCTCCAAGCCAGCAGCCCTGTGACAGGCAGAGGGAGGGCAGAGGTTGCAGCCAGGCTGCAGCTGCTCCTCACTGGGCAGCCCCCAGCACTCTGCCCAGCCAAGATCCACGATGGAAAGTTATCCAAACCCCACGGTGGCAAAAAAATATACATAGAGCCTCAGGGCCAAATGAGAAGTAACCCCCTAAATCACCCAGACTGCCCCGACCCCACCTCAGCAGCCCCTTGGCATGAGTCAAGCCAAGATTTTCCACAGACATGCACTTGAAACAGTTTAGAAAGAAGTAGATTGGAGGCCAAAAGCAGTCAGTATCATCCTTTCTCACCTGGCCCCATATTTGGCACTGGAATGAAATACCCACATGAAGCTCATCCCAGGATCTCCTGCCCTCGACAGGCAGCTGTCTGTGCTTCCCTGGGCATCTGTGTTCCATGGCCAAATCCTGCAGTTTCTATTGGAACACCATGAAACACGGACAGACCCAGGTGATTTCACCCACCCCTCTCCCCGTGCAGAATCCCCCCTGCTGCAAACCCCTGGCTGCTGCCTGCTCTTGGCACCAGGTTGCTTTTTCCAAAACAAAACATTTCCCAGAAGCAACACAACCTACACGACCAAGTGTTTTTTCTACTCCTATTTATAGCTTTTCTTGAAGATTAAAATCTTGAGATGATTTCAACTTGGTACATGCACCTTCTTGATCTGAAGGGTGTATCACCAACCAGACTGGGCTGCAGCCAAGGTGATGAACAAACCTGACAAGAGCTGCCACCTGCACCAGTCACCTGCCCTGTTCTACAATGAGAAGTACCAGCTGGAAAATAGGACAAAAAAAAAAAAGATAGACAGCATTGCAGAACATCTTTCTACCCTCCTTGCTTAGATTCCTCCAGATCAGTGATTAACTGGATTCAGACCCTATTTTTTCCTGTTCCTTTTTGCCACTGGCACTGTAACCCATCCATCATACACCTGAGCACTGACTGCAGTCACTTTGCTGCAGGCCATCCCAGAGCCAGCAGCAGCAGAGGGTTTGATCCTGTTACAGTTCTGCTGCCACAGGAGCCAAAGAAAAAAAAGAAAAGGAAAAAAAAGCACTTTATAATAATAAAACTTCAAAGCAGCTCAAGCAGTGGGGTCTGCCCTGACCCCCTCTCCACACCGTGATGTTAATGTGCACTCTGTCTGCACAACAGACTTCACTGAATCTCATCCAGAGTATAAATTACAGCTACTTGGATTTATTATCTTAAATGTGCTGATAGCCATGCTCGATGATTTAATTTCATGTAAACTTTCATGGTTTTTTTCCCCTGCAATTCTGAGATGAAAAGACATAATCTCTTACCCGCATTCCAAAACCTGGATTTCTGCCAGTTCCCTTAAAACAGCTACAACTTGTGCCAATTCAGTCATTTTTAATTACAAATTATTATTTTTCTGCTTATATTACTTTTTAAAAACACAGTTCAAACAGATACAATTACAAATTCTTTTTCTATCCCAAGATCCACTCTTACTAAGACCCTACTGCTTACACAGAGATATTTACATTTCTTCCTGGTGTTCCAAAGTGCCTTACACAAACCTTGCAATTAAATGGAATCGTTAAACACGGCATTATGTTGGGGCATATATTTAGCTAATGACAGTCTACTTTCCTCAAAACTAAAATATAACAAGCTAAATAAATAACGTGTGAGAAAGCAGCCATGGTGTGACAGCAAGGCAAGCATGCAGTGACTGTGCAGATCAGTGTGCTCATTTCTGACAGGAACAAGGATTGAGCAGCTTGGCCTCACCACGATGTGCCCAGTGAAGACTTTTCCTTCATCACCAGAGGGTTTCCTGCTTCCCCTCACCACAAACTGCTCGTGGCTTCCAAAGCCATAACCCAGCTTATCTCACAGCTCTGTGGCACCAGCCCTGCTGGGGGCAGGGTGAGCTTCAATGTGCAGGGAACCCTGAAAATGGCTTCCCTATGTTACGACCTGATGTAGGGAGGAAGCAGAGCACAAACAAAATAAACACACATCTTCATGAAATGTAATCACTGACAAACTGGGATGATAAAGGTCCTGCAGGAGGGGAGTGTAGCCAGCAGCTCTGTTCTCATTTAAACCTCAAAGTTAAGGGAAGAACCCTCTCCAACTGCAAAGTAATTTTCAGGATTAAGTCAGGTGCTGTTGTTACTTGGGAGTAAGAAAGGACCAAAAGTGTGATGCCAAATATTAGAACAGGAAGGTGCTTACAAGAAGGGGAGTGCTAACTGGGGAATGGAAGATGGGACCCCAAACTGGTAACTGGCAGCAGTCCAGCTCCAGGTTCACAGCAAACCTTAAATGCTTAAAAGCTCCTTTTTTTTTTTGCAGTCTCAATTCTTGTCTTAGTGAGCAGGTGGCCACATCTCAATCCAACTGGTATCCACATTACAGTGCTTCAGGAAACCTGTAAGGAGACTGAACATACACAGCAGCTCTGAGAGCCAAGTGTTTTGAAAAAAACCAAAGCAATCTCAGTGATTTGGAGAGATGACAATACACCATTTCCTAAACTTACTTCACGTTTAGTAAAAAATATTCCCATTGCATAAAAGCAAGACTGGTTTAGTGTGTCCTTTATTGAGTTAATTTAAGGAAACGTTAGCAATTCCTTAGGTTATTTTAACGAGCAGAAGTCAAAGTGCATGAAGGGGAAGAGTACATACCCAGGCTACGGAAGGAAGAGCACAATCCCTAGCACATCCCACAGCACAGCTACAGCTACAGGCCCTCGGCACGAGCCTCTCAGTCAATTTCCAGGTCGCTGTCCTCGCTGTAACAGGCGGCCGGGTTCCGTATAGACGTCAGCAGCACCAGGTCTTTCTCTGGAAGCAATCCACACTCCTGCAGGAAAGCCTCCAGGTCCACGGCAAAAAAATCTTCCCCGAGCTGGTCGGTGATGCGCACGAAGTTGCCGATGAGCTCGCCCGCCTTGTAGACCAGCAGGGCGGGCAGCGCGTTGCCGGTGAAGCGAGCGCTGGCGCCGATCAGCGAGCTCTTCACTCGGCAGAACTTCACCGTGGGGTACTCGGCGGCCAGGCAGATCATGCAGCCGTTCAGGGACTCGGTGCCAGGGATGTCATCTTCGTAAATATGGATCATGATCAGCGTGCTCTTGTGCTCCTTGTCCACCGTGTCCAGAAACGCTTCCCCGCTGCCGAGCTCAAAGACCTGCTGGAAGCGCTGCCCGCTGTACAGCTGCTGCCGCATCTCCTCCATCCGCTGCTGCCGGTAGCGCTGCAGAAACTCCTCGTCGTCTTCGGCGTTGTGGATCATGTTGTACTCCTGCAGTGTCATCTGAAAGCACACACACAATCATGTATTCCTGCAGTGGCATCTGAAAACACACACAAAATCATGGTGTGTTCCTGAAATGTCATCTGAAAACACACACAAAATCATGTTGTGTTC
>JANHGL010023004.1:0-12789 GCA_024611195.1 Ceyx melanurus | reverse complement strand
CGGCCCCGCGAGGGGCACCCGCGACCCCAGCTCCCGGCGTGCCGTGCAAAAGGTTGCCGAGACTCCTCCTCCGGCCCCCCTCTCGCTGCAGTGCCCTGCGCAGGGTGTCGGAGCTGTACCTGTCCCCCACCCGTCTCCCTGGGGGCGTCGCACAGTGGGTGTTTTGAGGACCCCTCCGCTTCCCTCCCTTGAACTGCCACTCGCACCCCGACCCGCGGGGACCGGGCAAGCCGGCTGGCAGCACAGCCTCCCCTGGAGCCGGGGCCGCTGCGGGCGCAGGCGAAGGGTTAAGCGAGATTCCCCGCAGCCCCGGGCGTGGCAGCTCCTGTTATTTCGCCTTTCATGTTCTATCTTATTCAGCCTGGCAACCGACACAGCTGCTGTGCCGGGCGGTGCCCGGGCGGCGGGGAGGGCGCGGCAGGAGGCGGCTCCGCGGGAGGCGGCGGTGACTCAGGCCTGGCAGCCCGGTTCTGGCGGGGGCCGGGGCTCGGGCCCGGGCGATGCGGGCGCCGCGTTGCGGAGGCGCGGGGCTGGAAGCGGTGCCGCTGAGCGGGCCAGAGGCGGGCGGGGCAGCCCGCGCTCCGCCGCCGGGGTGCGCAGCGGGAGGCGCGGGGGAAGGAGGCGGATACGAGGCTCGGCACCCGCACGGCCGCGTTACCCGTGTCGGGCGCCTGGCCGCGCAGCCGAGATCGCGATCCCTCAGCGTGTGTGTCTCCTATGTCAGTCAGTGAGGTGCCCAGAGAGGGAGGGGGTGTCTCGGCTGATGATCCAGACTTCAGTTACCAATATGTGGGCTGTTTTTTCTTCACAGGATCTTACTTCACTGCGTGTGAAGGATGGCCGGTACCAGCTGCGAAGGTAACCAGTCAATACGGCTTTTAATCATCCTTCAGTGTTGCCCTGGGCATTATTCACCACATGCCACTTAAACACCACATTGAATGGAGTTATTAACTTCCATGTAGGTGTCGCCGTGCTGTTCACCAGTATCCTACTGGAATGCTTCATAAACATCAATTAACTTCTCTCTGCTCAATTGGGCCGTGATGGTGTGATTAGCCCTATTTTTGAGGAAAGGATCTGGAGCAGGAATATTACATTTAAACTGCCCCACTGACTGTGAGTAATTAGTTAAAGGTTTCAAGAATCACAACTTTCAGGGTCTTTAGCAGTTGGGGATATAAGGAATGCAGTGCCACTTGTACACATAAGACAATCTTAATTCTGTAATTTATTTTTTTTTCTGCCCCTGATTTCAGTCTCAAGCACCTACTTTGGGTATAATTGTGTATGTCCTGGTGTAGTTTTCTTTGACAGACCTTTTATATTCTGTTGTTTTTAATGTGCAGATTGCTATCTGTGTTAGAAAAGGTAAATCAAATGTGTATTTTAAAATACAAGTAAGCATAAGCAGCTCTGCACTCTGATAGCATTGTGCTACTCATAGTTCTGTTTTGCCATTGGGATGATTATGACTGTCTCAATCACAGTTTAGAATGTCAAATGATCTTTCTGTGTTACGTGTGCACACAACTTAGAATTTGGGTGTTTATCCAAAGAGAAGCAAGAGCAAAGAGTACTTGGTCAGTTTGATGTTCTTATGTTTAACACGCTGCTGAGGTAATATTCTGCAGTATTCTGTAACGTTAAAGTCTGATTGGTTAATCAAAGTAATCATCCAGTGGGATAGAACTGAATCCTCTAGGAGTAAGTGTCATTCATTGTTGGTGTTATCTGAGAATATAGTTTAAGAAAGAAATAATATACTCAGGATAGTTTTGGTTGGAAGGGTCTCTTGGGAGTCATCTGCTTCAGCATCCCTGCTCCACACAGAACTCATTAGATGGAGTCATTCTTGCTTGCTTTTTGAGTATATCCAATGATAGAGATCCCACAACCTGTGTGGGTTCCTGTTCCTGTGCTTGACACTCTCACAGTCATTTTTTTTTCCCCTAATATTTAATGGGAGATTTCGTTAAACGCGAATCTGGTAATATGGCTAAACTGTGTGTGCCTTCAGCAAAAGAAGTGTTCAGGAAATAGAAGGATTTTCAAAATACTTTAACTTGCCTAACATGATAACCTCTGTTACAGTGCTCAGGGTCTGCTTTGATGGACTGGTTTTCACCCGTGAGCTGCTCTGAGCCTTGGGTGCTGTCTCGATACGTAGGCCGTGGTGAAAGATCAGGGCTGTATGTGTCACCTGCTTGCTGCTTGTCTCTGAGGCTGCCTGATCTGAACACTTACCCTAAGTACAAAGAAAACTGACATTGTAAGTTAAAGGTCTGTTACAGAGATGCAGGCGATGCCTTCCCCGGCTGAAGTTACCAGCAGCTGAGTCATCACTGGCACTGCTGTTCTCGTGCAGCATCTTTGAGAAGGGAAGGATGTGTGTCAGAACAACGGGATGGCTGAACAGGTAACTCCACACTTGAGCTGAGGATATTCAGGTCCAAATCTGCCTTTAGAGTACTTGAAAGCAGACTGGAAGGCTATTTCGGTAGGTAGAACATTTCATCAGAGAGTTTATGGTGCACACTTGAGTGAAAATTATTTGATTTCAAGAAGGGTGTTTCTCATCACACTAACCTCACGGCATGACCAATTGTTAATTAGTAACACAATTTCGCTGTTTGGTTTGGGGTTTTTTTTATTCTAAAGCTATTTTGTGATTGTTTTTCTGCATTGTTTCTAGTATAACATTGGCTGTTTTTACAAAATCCTCAGCCATTGCATTAATTTTAAAATTTTGTTTGCTTTTTTAACTAATTATAATGTAGGTATACATTGTTATACTGGATTAGTTTAGTAATGCATCTAGATAATTACCACTTGTAACAAATGCCTTCACCAGGGCTCTTTTATGCTAACTGCCTTCAAACAAAGAGCCATAGTAAAGAGACACTTGCTGCCCCAGATTGTTTATAATCTGGGTTAATGACATGATGCAGGGGGCAGAACAGAAAGGGTGAAAGGAGCGAAGCTAATTTCAGCCTGTAGCCGTTGCTAGGGCTGTCAGCCCAGCACGCTGACAGGACAGCAGGTGACACCAAGAGTGCACACCTGGAAGGGGCTGGCACTGGCCCATGCAGCAGCAGGCCTGGCTGCTGGCTGTGCTGCCTCAGAGCTCTGCCTGCAGCTGTAGTGCAGCTGGGTGCTGAGCCCAGCACGGGTCACCAGTCTCTGTCTGGCCAAGAGTGGTGTACTGGGCTTGGCAGCTGGGGGGCTTCTGTGGAAGACACCAGACCTTGGTCCTGTGTCAGCAGGAGCCAGTTCCAGACAGCTCCAGAACAGCCCTGTTGCTGACAAAGCTGAGCCCATCAGTGATGGTGGTACCACCTCTGTGATAACAAATGTAAGAAGGGGTTAAGAAAACCTCTGTGGTGCAGCATCCGGGAGAACTTTGCTGCCCTGCTCTTTGAAAGAAGGACACAGCACACAAAGCTGTTGGTCAGGGGCATGCCAAGAGTGGTCTGTGAACTCTGTCTTTGGCAATAGCCTGAACAGAAGCACTGCTGGGGAGGCCTGCTGGGGCATTTAGCAGGGTATTGCAGAATTGTATGTTTTGAAGTGCCACAGAATTAACACTTGGATCTTAAATGCTCATGCGGCAAAGTGACTTTTCCTTTTTGCTTGGAGCCATTCAGGATTCTGATCTGCCAAGGATTAAGTGTGCACAGCAAATCACCTCCACATTCACCTCCAGCAGTTAAACAACAGCAGCAGGGACAGATGCAGAAGTGATGCTGTGAGAGCAGGCCGTTCTGGTGAAGTTAGCGTAAGTTACTTCTTACCTTATATAATCACTTAACTTCTTTTTTCTTTGCTATTGAGTTGTCTTTGTTCTGTTGGAAGGTGTCTGTTCCATTGCTCAGACCAGCCACGTGGTGAGGTTTGTAGCAGTCTTTGTACATTGGCCTTCTACAGCCATACACTGTCTGGTGGGGTGTCTCTTGCTGTGGGGAATCACAGTTTTCATTGAAGAAAAGGAAGGAAGGAAAGTTTAGAGCTTGCCAGTGTTTTAGAGGGTAGGATGGAATAGGCCCTGCTCATTTCTTATTTGGGACTAGCTGAGATCTGTTTTCTGAAACACTGACTAAAGTTGACCTGAAAAGGGACTTGTGTTTTGCCCTCAGCAAAGTGCATTCACTGGGTTATGTTTCTGGATGGTGTGCAATCCTGCTCTACATGTTGCATCTTGCTCGGTTGCCTTCCTTCATATCTTTTTAATTGCCCTAAAACCATTTAACCATATCTGTATCCAATTTAGAATCTGAATCTCACAAATCTCATCCTTTTATAAAAGGAGAAGTGACAACAGAATAACCTTCAGGTGGGAAGGAGATTTTCACACAATATCCAGAGGAGAAACACAGGAAGGGAGTGGTCTAAACATGAACATCCAGTGTAAATATCAGGGTCCTGAGCACATGGGTAAGTCTTTATGGCCTCACCAGCCTTTCTTGCAGCCTTTCCCCATACCTTTTGCCCATGGCTCCAGTGTCTCCGTTTCAGCTCGAAGCTGGGCCTTCTGTCCTGCTCCAGCTCCAGCACCAGAGTACTGGTGTCCAGCAGCAGCTATACCCATGCCTGGGACAGCCCCACAGATCTGTGCCCCAACCCACACTGACACCTGCCCTGCCTGAGTATCAGCTGTTTCTGACCCTGGTCACCATCACTGGCCCTGACCATAGGGTTGGCTTCCCAGTTTGGCCTCAGACCTGCCTTAGCACCACAAGCTGGTCTGGTCATCTGGACTCTAAAGCTGACCCTGCCAGCCACAGTGCTAAGGCCTACCCTGCTCCCATTGCCTCAGCACTATGGGACTGAGCCCTGGCTGGTGGCACCCCTACCCTCCTTGGTGACACCAAAGCATCATGCTTGGCCTCAGCTCTGCATCCACTAAAGAGCAGCTGTCCCTCCATGGTCACCCATAGCATACAAGACACAGACACGTGAGCTGCCTTGACACCACACACAGAGACGAGACGAGGTGACCCGGGACGTGGAGCAGAGCAGCTCATCTGATTCCTTCAGCACTGCAGATCCCACGGACTCTGCTATCATGGAAGAGAAGATGGTAAATGCTCCTTGTGATGGAACACCTGTGACTAATCCTGCCTGCCACTATTGGTTCTGAGCCGTTCCAGGCACTTTATTTGTATATATTAGATTATCTGGGTTAAGTGCCTTCTATCTATGTAGTCTGAAGTTGTTTAACAAGACCTTCCTGTTTTCATTCCAATTCAGTATCAAGAATTCACAGGTAGTAACTGGCATTGAGCACTGAATTTATTTTTTATGCAGTGTACACACTCTGTACCTGCATCTGAACAGATTTGTGGGAGTCAGAGCATGAATGTAGTGTTGAATGTTTTCACTATTATGCTTATAAGCTTGTGTTTAGTTGGTTGTGTTTTGTTTTTAATGAAAACTGCCTTAAAGTAATGGCTAGATGAGGAACAAAAGAGGAGTCACTATTGTCAGAAGAATCACTATTTTGTTTAGCAGCACTTAAGGGGTACCAGCATGTTTTGGGTTTTCTTTTGTTTGTTTGTTTTTTCTTACTACAGTGTTCAGCTACTACTGCCTTTGTTTCCTTCTGGGGAAAAGTGAGGTAGATGACCTAAGGGAGGAGTGTTCCTGTGATCAGGTAACTTGGCCTTAACCTCTGCCTAGCCTGGAAATGCCCAGAGCAGACCGGCTGGCATTCAGTTCAGTGTGGCTGAATATCCACTATGGTCTAAGACCAAATAAATCTGTTTGGCCAGGCCATAACGCCTCCCTGTGTGAGGAGCGGGTGTCTGGCAGCAGGGTCTTGATCTTTGGTGAACAAAGTTGTGTTTTCTGTTTCTAACGTAGACTTTAGTTCTACAAACTGATACTGTAGCATGTGGAGAAGAGCTTTTAAAGCCAGAGGATGTATTGTGTGTCTCTTCTGCCCTCCCTGAAGAGATGAAACAGCATCACTCACAGTGGGTACCCATTTTAGAAGAATGTTGGTTTAGTGCAGTTAAGTTATTGAGAATTTAGCAAAACCGCAGGTAAATAGTTTCTGCAGCTGCAGAACCGCACCTTTCTGTTGTCTGAAATTGTCCAGCCAGCTCCAGGCTGTGCATCTTCTCGGCTCCACCGCACACGTGTTGCTGGCGCCTGGCTGCAGATCGACACCCAGTCCTACAGCCAGAGACCTCACTGACTCCAGAGGCCTTTTCTTTCTGACTGCCCCCAGATTTTCCGGCAAGCTTCGGGGGAACACGGCAGATACGCCTTCGCCCTAGAAGGCGTAGAGCAGGGAGCCGAGCGAGGCGGGGCGGGGCGGGGCAGGGCAGGGAGGAACCGAGCCCAGCTGGGGCCCGTCCGCTCCCGAGGGCGCAGCGCCCCGCTCGGCTCCGGGCCGGGCTCTCAGCGGCCGGCTGGTGGGAAGCGGCGCAGCCTCGTCCCCGCTCGTGGGGCTGCTGCCCGGAGGCTTCTGGGGAAAGCGGAGCGAGAGGCGGCTGGACGCCGGGCGTGACAAGGAGTGTCCCCAGGGCTCAGCGCTGCGGTCGCTCCTGGTTTACCTCTCGGCGATCTGGAGGAGGCGATCGAGGGCACCGATGCCTTGACCAAAGCAAAATGAAACAAAGTGTTAGAAGAAATGAGACTGAAAGAATAAAATTAATGGGAATAGCAGTATCCACTAATGACCTTCTAAAACTCGTTTGTGGTTGGTTAGGGTTTTTTCTTTTTTTTTTCCCTCCAAAATAAGCAAAATTAAATAACTTTAAGTCTTGTAAATGCTTCTTCTCTGGGAAAGGGACAGAGGCATTTTTGCTTGCCTCTGCCTGTCCTCTCAGAGTGGAAAGACGGTTAATATGAAAAGAATATGTGAAGTTGTGCCAGGCCACGTGTGTTTGTGCTGGCTTCATGCAGGGGCACTGGAAGTCACTTTACCAACAAGTAAGTTGTTCTCAGCTAGGTGTGGTGGAGTGTGAGAACCTGAAGCACTCCTGAAGCAAGAACTGAGGGGATGAAGCAGCTGAGTCTTTAACACCCTGAACAGTTCTCCAGCATGTGCACCAAGAAGGGGATTTTGGGTGAGTTTTTGGAACACGCCTGTGCATTCCCGCACTGCCTTGCAGCGTTGCTCTGGGAAACCTCTCTGGGAGCAGCTTGGCTACGCAACCAAAGGATCTTCATAGCTAATCTAGCTAGATTACTGTTGACTGTGGCGATTGTGAGAGAGCAGCTTGTTAACAAAGCCTGAGAGAAGCACTGGGACTGTCCCATGCCCCAGTCAGTAACTGATGGTAATTGTTGCTGGTCGTGTCCACTGGTGGCGGGTAACATGCTGCCTATCTCCCTTTCTGAAGTAAATTATCTTTTTTTCTCTTGACGCTGCAAGACATGTAAATGGTTTCAGCTTAAGACACAGAAATTCAGGTATCAGCATATGGGTGTCTCCTGCTCTAGTCTGACAAATTTACAGCCTGTGAATCAGAGCCATTTTCAGTGTCTGAAATAATTTAACTGAATCATGCTCCAATGTCACCTCCACTACCATGGCCCAGCACATGCATGCACGTTTGGCTTTCCTTAGCCAGTCGCTGTAATAAATACAATGACTCAGTTAATGGCCTCAGGACATCTGTACTATATTGTCTACCTGGACTTCAGTAAGGCCTTTGACGTGGTCTAAGATCCTATTAGCAAAGCTAATGAAGCCTAGGCTGGACAAACGTAGAGTGACGTGAACTGAACACCAGCTGAACGGCCAGGGCCAGAGGCTGGTCAGCAGTGGGACAAAGTCCAATTGGAGCCCAGTAATTAGTGGTGTCCCACAGTCCTATTCACCACCTTCATTAACGATCTGCAAGCTTGAAGACACCACCAAACTGAATGGGTGGTACATCAGTGTCATGCTGCCATCCGGAGGGCCCTCAACAGGCTAGAGAAACAGGCCAACAGGAACCCTCTGCAGTTCACCCAGGGAAAGTGCAGTGTTCTGCACTAGGAAAGAACCTCGTGTGCCAGTATGTGCTGGAGAACAACCAGTTAGAGAGCAGCTGCGCAGAAAAGGGGCTGCTGGTGGCCACCAGGTTGAACATGAGGCAGCAACACGCCCTTGCTGCAAAGGTGAAGGGTGTCCTCGGCTGCACAGAGTCTTGCTGGCAGGTGCAGGGAGTCAATCCTGCCCCTCGGTGCTGGTGAGGCCACATCTGGGGTGCTGTGCCCAGTGCTCGGCCCTCACCCCAAGAAAGACAAGGACATGCTGGAGAGTGTGATGAAGGATGAGGATGATGAAGGGACTTCATGTATAAGAAAGGCTGATGCCTTAAGGCATCTTTTCCTTTTTTTTTTTTTGTTTTTAAAGTGTTCATGACAAGCAGATTCTCCCCTAAAGCATTTTTTCCTAGCAACTGTTGCATATTGTGTAAACCCTTTCTGAACTAGTATGAGCCTTTCACCTGAAAATGTTTGGCCAAACCCGTGTCTCTACCCAAACTGTTTCTGTGCTAAACTAAATCCTGACAGGCAAAGGTGGGTGATGGTCCAGTTTAAAATCTGGAAAAAGCTCCATGCTTTCCCTATACTCAGCCTCTGCTGAATTCCGTATGTGGCAGTTCACACTTCTGTCAGCAGAGGTCACACTTGAGCCATATTTTTTCAGTGTTACGTTTTTCAAGTCCTGCGAATTTATCTTACGCCTATAAAACAGGAGAAAAAGCTTCTGAATATTTCCATTCAGGATCATTTAACCCTTCTCATTAAAATGTTACTACTGTAGTTATTCTGTACAACAGACAGAAGTGTTCTTAAGGACATTTGTAAATTCACATCAGTTAAATTTGGAAATTAACTTTTTGAATGGAAAATAAGTAAGTTTTCCAGATTCCTATACCAAACTTCTTCCTGCTCCCATCCATGCCTGTGTCCATGTTTCCATTACTGATGCTTTCCTTCTGTTTTTATATTAGCTGTTCTTTAGCAGATTGCTCTGATTAGTTCTCCTAAAACTATTCTTCACTCAGTTCTGCAAGTTCTTGAGTATCTTCCCTCTTTTCTCAAACTCAACATCTTGTGCAGCATTTACTAATTGAATTATATCATTCTCTCATTTCTCAGATCTTTAAAAATAATGAGTATACTCCTCCTGTACTGCCTTCTAAGAACCACTCCTCTTGCTACTTACTAGTAAGTCTCATGAAGCAAGAATGTTCTTCAAAGCATGTTGCAGCTTCAAAAATTCACATACTACTGACTGGTTTGATTTGTCATTTAAAAAAAAAAAAAGTGTTTGTCATCAATAAAACATTTTTAAGTAAACCAGACACTCTTGCATGAACATCATTTCTGGCCCTTATCTAGTAGAGCATCTAGAAGGAGGCCCTGCTCCCTGAATGCTCAGCAGCAGGCTCATCATAAAGGGGAGCAGCTGGACAGATTTTCTAGCTCTGGAATGCTTCTGCAGCTGCTCGTTGTTGAGGCTTCTGGGCCACCTCCCACCAGAGACCACCCCTGTCCTCCTGGCCATGGACTAAGGCAGAGCCCTTAAGGCCTTCAACTGCAGACATGGGTATGCTGAAACAGAAACTGCAGACTTCACACTGGGCAAACCACATTAGCTAAAGGTTCTAAAATGTAAAGTAAACTTTATTATCCTTGAACCACAAAATAGATTTCTTTGGTTGTACAAATTTCACTAGTTACAGTCTTGATGCGCTAATTTTCCCTCAGAGTCTCTCAGGAGAGAATGGGAGAGAACCCAGAGCCTGGCACCAGGTACCGCAAAGGGAAAGAAAAAAGAATCACAAGTTAGTCACCAAAACCAATCCAGGATTGTTTCCAAAACTGCTGTTGTTAAAAAGCAAATGCTAAAATTAGATTTAAAAAGGAAAAGCTCAAATTGCTGATGATGGAAGCAGCCACAGCTGCAGTTTGAGATTATCAGTGTTCCCCCTTCAAAGCTCTGTAAAATTAAAACAAAGTCAGTCAAAAATGATCTACTGGATTTTGGCATGAAGGGAGATTCTCAACTAAAAGAAACTGCATCCTGTTCTTTCACTCAGCAAATGTACAAGCAGAAGTGCCTGTCACTCCCGAGACACCTGGAGTCACTGAAAGGCTTAAGGTTCAACTCTGGTCTTACTGCTAGAGGGGTTCAGCAGAGAGCACCAATGTATCAGGGCGGACAGATCCGATCACTGCCAAGCTCGGACACCTTTCTCCCCGTTAGAGGCTTTAAAAAGAAAAAAAAAAAAAGGATGTTTTACTTCAGTAATGGGCAGCAGAGACTGATCTCAGAGCTATAAGCAGCATCTGTCTCCTTCATATCTGCAGAGCTCACTCACTACAGAATCTGTTCACAGCCCTTGTTCCACTCGTACAAACCAGGGATCACACCCCCTGTTCCTTTTCCATTTGCATTCTCCTCTTCCAGACAAGCCTGTGTTCATTTCTCCACTCCACGTGGAAAGGGGCCTGAAGCCAACAAGCCAGCAAAGGGCAGAACCGTGGTTATTGCAAAGCACAGGCCGGACGCAGCCCCTGCCATGGTGCTCCCTGCTCTGCCAGAGCCCCACACCGGGCACCCCGTGACTCGATTCACAGCCAGTGGGCAGTGCAGCAGCCTGGCCCCCAGTACCCTCCTACCTGTAAGACCCCATTACTCCTAACTGACCCCAGCAATGCCACTTCCTACCCTTCCCCCGTCCTGAATCCTAACCCACTACTGTACCGGCTTTGACACCTCCCCTCTGCCCTGCCCCAGCTCCCTGTTCCCCGGCGCTGTGGCTCTGGCCGCGGCTGCCCCAGGTCGCCCCGACAGAAGAGGGCGGGTAGCACCGACGGGAGAAGGTGCTGTGCTCACAGAGGCAGGTGGCACAGAGCTAGCTCCGGCTCCCTTGGCTGTCTCTGAGCAAAGAGGCATCAGTGTCAGAGGGAGGCACTTCACTGAAATTCCTTTTTTTTTTTTTTTTTTTTTTTTCCCCCAAGCTCCTATTTCCCCCCCCTCCCAGAAGAGACTGAGGTGGCCGCGCGGGAGGGGGGAGGAGACGGTTTTTGGCAAAAGACTGGAAATTAAACAGGAGCAAAGGCAGGCTGGACCTTCCTTCTAATTCATACCAGAATAGAAGCTCCCATATTAACCACTAAAACAAATCCAAATTGAGGAACTAACAGCTGGAGCCCAACACACTCTCACACTCCTACAATCAACCCGTCCTACCCTTCCCCCACACACAATATTTACAGGCTAACAAGCTGCCCACTGTCCTACCCACACCTCCTCCCAGTTTGCCATCAGTAAGTCTAGTGTTGTCCCGTTGTGTTTAGGACATGCCCCAGTGCATTACTGGGTGAGAAAAGAGGGCGGTTCACAGCCTTAAAGGAAGTTAGTTGAACACGATGCTCCCTAGGGTGCTCAGGTCCCATCCAGAGCCCGGGAGGCAGTAGTGTGGGCAGTCCAGTGCTGTCCCTGGAGCACAGAAAGCTCAGAAGCCCTGTGCTGGGCTACTCCATCGCCCAGGTGCCTCAGATCTTCTACGTAGGGACAGCAGCCTCCAAGCTGCGCCGGCTGTGTCGGAGTTTGCGCTTGCTGCTATACAGGGCCATTTCTTCAAGTGCTGATGAAGTAGGTGTTGATGAATCACGTGTTACTAACATTTCCTCTTCCTCTGGCTGCCCATCCTGCTCCTGGGGAACTGTGCAGACAAGAAAATTTCAGGTTTTAAGGGAAAGAGCAAGGTAAAGCACAAAGCAAATACAGTCAGCGCAGATGGAGGGCAGACCCAGGTGCTGAGTTTGAGCTGGTGCTGAAGTCTCAGTGATTTACAGTCACCCCGTGCCCAGAACCTTCAGATGATTTTAGGCAGCTCCTGTCCTGACTGCTGTGAGTTTGGGGAAGGAAGTCACAGGTGTGAGAAGACACCCACCCCTAACAGCCACAGTTCACTGGAAATTCTTGCTAGTGCCAAGCCTTAGGAGACTCAAGTGCGCTGCAGGGACTCGGGTGCTCCAAGCTCTTCCCTCATTTCTAGGGAGCATCTGGGGAGCAGTGTGGCCTCAGCACCGCACGGCACCGCCAGCAACAGCCCAGCGCTCCACCCCCAGTCACCGTTGGAGTTACACGACCAAGTCCTTTCTGTAAATTCAGACTGTGACTTGAGTCCCTCACAAAGGAGCTCACCAGGGGAGATACTCTGGCAGGACAAACTCTCAGTTAACTTGGTCTCAGGCCTTCTAGGATGTGTTCTGCATCTAAAGTACTGCTGTTACCATGGCTGACCCTCCTGAATGGAGCTTGCAGAGCTTTTCTGATGGGCTTTGACATATACCTGGAACATCTGCACCCTTTGAAATAATTTGGCTTGATCAACTACTTGTGTAAAAAGGAAAAAGTTCCTCAAAGTCACAGTTTTTTCCTTTAAAGGGCAAACTGGCTTCTTGGAAGTCTTTGAACGTACTGGAGACACTCAAATACAGAAATTCTGGAGATGTATCGGAGAGGTGCACAGCCTGCTGAGTAGTACCCAACAGTGGCCCATTCTTTGTTCCAGAGCTCGACTCCAAGATGCCAGATCCCCCTTGCTATAGTACCCGAGGATAAGTAGCTGTTATAACAACTCAGAATCCTTAAACTATTCACTGCTGCAGTAGAGAACTACTGGATAGAGTCCAGTGGAGGCTACAAAGATGCTGAGGGGCTGGAGCATCTCTGTACCCAGGCCAGGGTCAGAGCCCTGGGGCTGTTCAGCTGGAGCAGAGCAGCCTGAGAGGGGAGCTGAGCAATGCTGAGCAAGAGAGAAAGGG